>ML253105.1:609-19991 GCA_005239495.1 Nicotiana undulata | reverse complement strand
CCCCCCCCCCCCCCCCTTGTGTGGTATTGAAGTATAAAACAACATCCGGAGAACCACAATTTATACATGTCTACATTCATCGCCTTTGATCCTACCCACCTAGTCTCCTACACACACGCTATATTGAACCTCCGCTTTTGGAGAATCTTCGCCAGCTCTATAGACTTGCCCGTCAACGTCCCTATATTCCACGATCCAATTCTCAACCTACAGGCTACCTTGTTCTCTTTACCCCCTTTGGGGCCCGTCCCACCCCATGACCTTTGCCCTACCCCCCTCCCCACCACCTGACCTCCCCGAGGGCATCACCTTACTCTGCTGTTACAAACCACAGTCTCTATACCTACGAAGGTCTAAAAAATAAAAAGGAGAAAAAATACCACACAAAAAAACAAAGGGAGCAAATAGTAACTACAATCCCACTAGGCTGGCTAGACTAGTACGAAATACTACGGCAACAAAGTAATTAAAACACAAGAGACAGGGATACATGAGGCGGGAGGTACCAATTCCCGCGAATAGAACCTGGAACTCTTGACTTGGTATACTCTCGATACTGTGGAACCCGGCGTATAGCTGCTACTCTACTGCTTGTGCGCGTGTACCTCCCAAAAGTGATACCTACAAAACACGCAAACACCCACGGAACCAAGAGAATGTGGGGAGAAAAAACCAGAAATGAAAACCAATATCTTCTTCAAATTACCCTTAAAATCCAAAAATCCCTTTTATATATTTTGAGATCACTTTTAAAAGAAGAGAAAATTACTTGGAAATGAAAACCAGTATATTTTGAAAGGCCAAAAAAATTCAACTAGCAACCCAGAAATTTGTGAATTACTTGTGAAAAAGTAATTCTTTGGCAGAAAGTATTTTGTGTAGTAGAGACAGATTAAGAGACGTGAAAGAAAAAGAATAGTCTCCCTATATTTCTTTAATTAGCCTCTGTTTATGCAAAATAGCCCACTAACTCAATATTAACAACGAGAAAAGATGTGTTGTATACTACACCAACTCAACTGAATACAACCTCTATTTTAAAAGCTAGAATTGGGACTCATCCGGAGCTCGCCCCAGGGCGGTGCACTCGTAAAATTCCTCTGGGATTATGTGTGAGTCAGGATTAGTTCCGTGAGACTTACGGTTCTGTCGACGGGGCTTACGCCCAACACCCAGTGTACTGGGCTCGCCTAATGCAATTGTAGTAACTAACCTTATGAATTCTCGAATTTTCTTAATAAATCGTTGATTATTCAAAATTACGTTTTTTAATCATAGATCATTATGTTGAGAGTATTTTATGTCATAACAAAAATAAAAATTATTGCACGTTATCCACTAAGGCTGTTATGATAGTAAATTTTAAATAAATCTTTATTTAAAACTATTTATTTATTAACTTTTGTTACTTCTTTATTATATAATAGTCCATAATTCTTTTATAAATATTTTCCTAAATAGTATTTTTGTTTCACGTTTACGAGATACAATACTTATTAATTTAATAGCTCAGTATTAGCTAGTTACTATTTACAAATAATTAGTTAGCATGGTATTGTATGGTGAATTATGTGTCACTTTATTAACTTGTTGAAACTTAAAAATAAATTATGCTAGAGAATCATATTTAAATTGTGAATTATCTTTTTATATAAGTTCTCTTTCAAATAGAAAGCATATTAAATAAAAGGAATATTTTAAAAAAAATCAAATTATAGTATCGAAAGTCTTTCAAGATTCATTATTCTTTAAAAGATACATATAAGATTTCGTATCGATTACATTGCTTTTGATGTTTGAGTTGTAACGACGTTGCACCTGATTTGTATATTATGATATATGTCATACTTTTCGTATTATTCATACTTGAATTATAATTCATAAATATTTTAAATAGATATTGTTTTAATTTTGTGATTTGAATGTAACTTTTATAATTATTTATGATTTTATACGGTGATGACCCAAAAGGTCATCCTGTGTAAATTTAATTAAAAATGTATTCCGAAGCCCCCAAAGCCTCCGTTAATCTCACCTCGATGTGCGTGCGCATCCCGGTCGCGTAGCCGGGAAGCCTTTATGTGGAAACTTGATAAAAAGTTGAATTTATGATAATTAATTAAATAAAATTGACTTTGGTCAAAATATTTGGTAAATGAACCCGGAACCGTGATTTGACGGTCCCGGTGGGTCAGTAGGAAAATATGGGACTTGGACATATGCCCGGAATCGAATTCCGAGGTCTCAAGTCCGAGAAATAAATTTTTAAAGAAAATTGTTTTTTGAAATTTATAAAGGCTTTTGAAAATGAACTTTGAAGTGAAATCTGTGTTACCGGGCCCGTATTATGGTTTTGGAGCCCGGAACAGGTTTAATATGTGTTATGTGAGTTATCTGTAAATTTTTGTAAGAAAATTTTGACGTGTTACGGATCAAAAATGGAAAAGTTGATAGTTTATGAAGTTTGAGGAAATTCTATAGATTTTGGAGCTTAATTCGTTGTTTTTGATGATATTTCCGTGGTTTTATTACTTGAATAAGTCTGTAGGATGATTTTGAAGTCGTGTGTATATTAGGTTTTGAGCCCCGAGGGCTCGGGTGAGTTTCGGGTAGGTGCCGGGGTGCAAAAGTGTTAGAAAATCCGGTATAAAATTTCAATTGCTGGTTTTTGATGCATTACACTATGCGATCGCATAGGCATCTCCGCTATCGCATAGTGTTAAGTTAAGGGGGAGGTCAGCTCCTCTATACGATCGCATAGCACAGTCCGCGATCGCATAGGGGTACATGAGGTCTGGGTGGGGGCTGGGTAGCTTCCTCTTTGTGGTCGCACAAGCCCATCCGCGATCGCAGAGGTCTGTGGAAGGTCTCTTCTGCGATCGCATATTCTCCTCTGCGGTCGCATAGCAGGGAATCCATGAAGCTCTGCGATCGCAACCCTCATCCCGCGATCGCATAGTACAAATTTTGCCCAGTTATTTAATTGCTCAAAAACAGAACCCATTACGGGATTTTTCATATTTTTCACCATCTTCTCTTCTCCAAACCCCATAGACGACTTCCAAGCTATTCTTCCACCACATCCACTTGGGTAAGTAATCCTAACTCTAATTTCTTCCATTTTCCTTCATCAATCACTAGATTCTAGGTCTAAAAACATGAAATCAAAGGTAGAAATTGGAGGTTTTGGGTAGAGTTAGGTCTTTTAGAATTTTTAGGAATTTAACCTCGTTTCGGGTTCGGATTTCAAAACAAATTGTATATTCGGGCTCGTGGGGGAACGGGTGATCGGATTTTGGTCCGAACCTCGTGTTTGGACCAAGCGCGTCCGGAGTCGGTTTTTGGTATTTTTGGAATAATGTTGGGAAATATATAATTAGGCTTGGGGATTGAATTATTGAGTCATTATTGATATTATTGAGTCGATTATGTCTAGATACTATTGTTTTGGAGTTGGATTCGAGAGAGAAAGCGGTTCTAGAGGCTTGATTTGCATTCTTGGAGCCGAGGTAAGTGTTTGGCCTAACTTTAGTGAGGGAATAGGTGTTGGGTCGTATGTGCTACTTGTTTTATCATGTTCTATGTATATGTGAGGTGACTAGTACCTATGCATTGTTTTTCAAGCATGCCCGTGAGTCTATTTTTGGTGAATTACTTGTTATTACTCCGATATGTATTGTGTTATGAAGTAGTTTCCTTTGAGAAGTTGTTTAATTGCTGAGAATACTTGCTTAAATACTTGTGATATGATGTCTCAGCTGAGGACCCAATTCATTAAGTTATGTATTCGTAAGAGGTTGGTTATAACTGAGTCCCTTGCCGGGCAATGTTATTATTTTGGTTGATATTCCCCTGGGTGGTTATGAAGTGTATTTCACTCTGTTGCATTCCTTACCAAGCTATTATTTGTTATTGATTTGGGTGAGGAAGAGTGTAAAGCACGACGGGTGATGTCGTTTATTCATTTCATTCATTGCATAGTGAGGAAGAGAGTAAAAGCATGAAGGGTGATGTCGTGCCATGATTATTATTGCTTTCATTTGTACATTGCATAGTGAGGAAGAGAGTAAAAGCACGAAGGGTGATGTCGTGCCATGATTTATATTGCTTTCTTCTATACATTTCATAGTGAGGAAGAGAGTAAAAGCACGAAGCGTGATGCCATGCCATGATTTATATTGCTTTCATTTATACTGTGCATTGTGAGAACGAGAGTAAAAGCACGAAGGGTGATGCCGTGTACATACTTGTTTGAGTTATTAATTCCTGTTGACTTGTTTCTTTCGTATTGTTGTTTGTTCAGTTATTCATCTTTGATTCTCACTTGTTACCCCCATTACTTGTCCCCGTATTACCATGCTTAACTGTTTATTTCTTGCTATTTTCTCCGGTTCATATTATAGAACTGTACAGGTAAATTGTTGTTGTCATGTCTAGCCTCATCACTACTTCGCTGAGGTTAGGCTCGGCACTTACTCAGTACATGGGGTCGGTTGTACTGATGCTACACATGCACTTCTTTATGTTGTGCAGATCACGCAACCGGACCCAGTGGACATTGTTAGAGGGAGTATCCTTCAGTCCATACAGGCGGCACCGAGGTAGTTCCGCAGGCATTCGTGGATCTCGACGTCATCTTCTATCTTATTGTTTCTGTCTTATCCTAGTATCATAGACAGTTGTACTCTTCATTTCGGGCTTTTGTTGTAGTAATCTTAGACAGTCTGTGAGATTTTGTGACACCAATTCTGGGGGATTATTTACGTAAATTTTGTGGCAATTATTAGATCAATATACATAGACTCGCAGCTTCCGCATTATTATTGATTGTTTCACTCTTAAATGATTTAAGTCAAGAAAGTTAGTAAAATTAACTCAAGTGTTGGCTTGTCTAGCGGGTTCAACATTAGGCGCCATCACGGTCTGAAGGTGGGATTTCGGGTCGTGACATATACTATCTAAAAATTCTTAAAATTAATAAAATTTAAAGATATGTGGTACTTGCGCCCCATGTCTCAGGGCTTACGCCTCGCCTCGTCATAGGTAAAACGTCTCTCCTCGTCATAGGTAAAACGCCTCGCCTCACACCCCCACTTTTTAAAACATTGAATACAACATCCTACTTGATCAAACTGGGCCAAAATAGCATCTTTTTTAAGGATGAAATACAACAGAATAATCCACATCATATTTCTCCAAAATAAAAAGTAAAAAAAAAAAAAAAAAGAGAGAGAGAGAGAGATTCGTAACAAGAAAATAAAATGACCAAAGAATCNAAAAAAAAAAAAAAAAAAAAAAAAAGAGAGAGAGAGAGAGATTCGTAACAAGAAAATAAAATGACCAAAGAATCTACCTGATCAGTTTTGCAAACTTTTTCTTTTCATAAACAAGTTACCAAAAGTGAAAAAAGAATCTACATAAAAAATTGAGTAAGTTAATTAACAAATTAACACAATAATATTGATACTTAGTTACTTATCTTCTATGTATACAATCCAGGCAGCATTTTAATTTACATTTAAAAATTTAAAACTCATATGGATTTGATTCCTTTTTTTTGGATAGCTTCTTAAATTACTTTTTCTCCTTTTCAGGTAAGTTCTTAAATAATATATATTGCTACTTTTTTCAGAGACTATAAATACATGCAGGACATACAAAGAAAAATAATATACTCATACTCATATACTTTCAATTCTTGAGATGGCAAAGGTAACATTGACTTTGGTTGTCCTATTTTGCTTAGTTTTTTGCAATTTTAGCCATATTGGGGAATCCTTTGAATTGGAAAAACAAAATCATTTGAATGATGTTAAGATAAATAAGCCTGAATGTCATAATGACGATGATTGTGTGAAATATTGTAAAGATCATCTTGGTTTCCCAGGTTGTGGATGTGAGATCAGTGGAATGTGTCGTTGTTGTGTTCCATCACCACCTAATGTTTATGTATAATGTACTTTAAATTATTTTTATTTTGAGTAAAATGAAGATTTATAGAGCTTTAATATAAGCTCTGACCATTTTGAGAACTTCTACTTGTTTTCTTATCACAAGTGATCTTCAATTCTCTGTTCTGTGTTTCAATTCTATTTTTTTTTTCTTTCTATTTTTGAAAAAAGGGATCAAATCTAAGCCAAGTTCATCTCACTAATTAATTTGCCCCTCGAATGTACTGATTGCTTTTGGTTCGATACTCCAAAAGAACGATAAATATAATAAACTTCGATCGAGAACTTATACTCGAATTTAGTACTTATGGGGTAAAACAAATACTAGCATTGAAGAAAAAGTTTAAGTTCACTGTCAAAGGTCTAATATGATCGTAGTGGGATGAATAGGATTCATCCATCCTTGATTAAAAAAAATCGGTTCAAGTCATGGGTGTAGAAAAAATTATTGGAGGGGAGCATCTTCCTCGTTAATGGACCTTACATAGTGTTAATCCGGATTAGTCAAGGCCCAATATGGATAAAGCACAACGGATGAAAAAAAATAACAGGAAGTAAAACTACATAGAGCTATAGAAATAAGCCACAAATAGACATTATTTATCAATAATTAGCTATTAAATTATGCAACCAAAATAACCAGAAAAAATTATCAGTGATATACAATATTCAAAATATTTAGGCAAGTTTTTTCCCGTTGGTTATGGTTAGAATTCATTTTAAACACATAAATATATAATGTTATAGACAAAATTTGAGGAAGATTGAAGGTGATTTAGAGTGATTTGAAAACAAAATTTGTTAATAATGATATATATAACATTCAAAAAACCAACACAAGAAAAGTTTGTATGGGTGAATTTCGTTGAAAACACGTGGTGAGATAATATACAAAATTTAACATCATGAATTGACTAATTTCACGATGCTGTCATTTCACCGCAATCTTCCTCCTTTACAGTGATCCATCTTGATATTGATAGCTTTGAAGAATCACCCTGCCTTCAAAATCAAGGAAGTAAAGTGCACACTTGGTTGAGATGAGAGAATAGTCATAATTCGAGTCCAGAATCAAAGTGTGGTTTTTTTGGACAAGTGAGAGCAAATTAGTATAAAAAAAAAGTGACATTTTTATATATTACGTCATTTTAAAGAGTGCTATACTTTAACATTCATTTTGGATGTTAAGGTATATCGCCCTTTAAAAGGGGCGTTATATATAAAACGCCTTTCTAAAATGCGTTATACCTGGAAGCTGATAAGACTGCTAGGTATAGCGCATTTATAAAGCGCGATATATCTATATTGTGGGCCCACCAATAAGTCTCGTACGTTTAACTGACATAACAATATTTCAAAGCGCCCTTCAAAAGGGTGCTATACCTAAAATAATTCAACTCCCCGAGCTGGGCATTGCCTTATTTAAAAGGCGTTAAGGATTTTACAAAACTCCATTCAAAAATATTCCTAACTCCTGTTAAATTTTTTTCTTCTTGTTAAATTCTCAAGCATTTTTTCATAATGTCTGAATAACGAAAAGTAAGGGTTTCATTATATTTGGGGGGGGGGGAGGTTGTGGTGGCGTATAACTCTATGAGCTATAGTTTATCTCCACTGTGTCATGTTAAGTTGTCACTTACAATGGATTACGATAGATTGGTATCGTTGTTATGTAATAAAATGAGTGTGAGGAAACGTTCGATGAACCTTAAAGTAACCGGAAGATATCTGTATTCTGTCGCGCCGCAAAGGGTTGCTTGTTATGCTGAGTTTAATATCGAGGATGATGAAACTTTTAGGGATTTTTTTAGGACTCCGAATGAATACCGGGAATTTCTTGTGATAAAAATGTTGGAAATGTACGTCAAGCTTGAAGACGTTCTCAATAATGAGGTTGCGCATAGTAGGGATAACCCTCAGTCATCGAGTGGTTATTCTGGAGCAGTTTTTGCCGGACAGGTTCCGGCTGAAAGAGTTTGGCTTGATTTAAACTTATCACCACGGGTGAATGAGGAGCGAGGAAATACATTCTCTCTTGCTTTACATAATCCACAAGACGAGTGGCAAATTTCAATTTTCCTTTGTGTTACGATGTATATTTTTGTTGTATTGAATTTGTATTAACACTCATATATTCCACAAGGGGGTACCAGCCAGATATGAATTTTACAAGTTATGAACCCACGCCTAGTTGAAATATGCGTAGTCATGGTGGTCCATCTGGGAGTCATCACCAACAGGATAATGTCCATCATGGAATGTCAACACATTACGACTTGTAAGTGAAGTGATACAGCTATATGTAAAGTATTTATTAATTTGAGTAGCTTATTATTTTGTTGTTTGTGCAGTGAAAACGAGCAAGTTGAACCACCTGTCTTGACTCAATTTCCCGAAGACGATATATTAAATCGGGATCTGGAAGATGAATAAAGTCAGGAAGAGAACAGTGATTATCCCTTCCCTGATGAGGGTGGTGATGACGAGAGTTGTATTTTATCTTTATGTTTTCCATGTCATGTATTTTCATTATGTATACTAAGTTTAAATCATGTTAAGTTGCTAAGTTTGTGTTTGTGATGTAGTATTAAAATAACGAAAACCCGGGGAAATAAATACATAATGCGCATATAATGAAAACAATAAAAATTGTTGTTATTATTTACATAAATAATATTTACATTAAATACAAAAAAAAAATCAATGTGTCCCACATCTTGTGTGCTTCAATGCAGCCGCTGGCCTGAGGCGCATCCCATCCCGCCCAGCTACGCTATCAGGATCACCCTCATCACGTCGCCTCTTTATAGCAGGATGCGCTGCAGCATGATCATCAGTAGTGCTGGAAGAAGCGGTAAAAGGGGTCATCGGTCCAGTAGTAACCTAGAGAAGAATAAGTCAGCTCAGTATATGAAAATATATATTAAGTCACAAAAATTTAAATTGTCTTACCATGGTCTCGTCGGACTCCTGAATATAATCATCCGTCACAGTCAGGTCAGCATCGCACAAAGCGGCCTCCGTGAAAGGCGAGGATGAAGCCTTAATAAGAAAATTAATAAAGTTATTTATGGCAAATCAATGAGAAAATAAAAAACAAATTTAAATTTAACACTAATTCAAACATACTTGCGCTTGTGAAAGATCCCCAGCACCCCTCGATGATGAGCCATAACTCAGCCGGCGCCCACTATCCACATCTCGGGTCGGCCGATCCTCAGCAGCGATCAATGGGCCTGGAAAGTATGCCCAATCCTCTCCGGTAATGCCCGTGCCCGTGATCAACAATGGACCGGACGGGGTCACCTGCGAAGTCCCTAGAGTGAGCTGCATGCCAAGGCTATATGACGGCATGTTGTTGTGATACTCTCCGTCTCATGGAGGTCACCCAGAAGATCAGCATCAACATCATCAACAGGTGCCTCAACGCCCCCTTGTTGGGGACCACCTCATTGCCGCCTCCCACGGCCCCGTGGGGCAGCCCTGCCTCATTGGGCACCCCTACCTCGTGGGCCACCTCTACCTCGTAGGGCACCCCCACCTCGTGAGACACCCCTACCTCGCAGGTACTGCTCTGGCGCCACATATGCAGGGTCCTTTTCTAAGTGTTGATTCTCTCGGGACTACCGCAGTGTCTGGGTAGCCAGCTCTGCAACCATAATCGTGCAAAATGGTCGCTCCCTCGCCGGCATGTTGCTGTATCTGCAGTCCCAACTAGTAGAATAGATGTAGGCCAATATCATACACAACGGATAAAATATAAATTACAGAACACTAGGTTATAGTTATATAAGTAAGAATACCAGATAACATACCAGTGCCTCGTGTCGCCCGGCGTATGGAACGTACCGACCGCCATGAATGGGATTCCCGATGAAAAGTCGGGTAACGCCGCGGTACCAGGGCATATAATCATGAAAAGTATCTGTACGGCTCGGTGAAGGGAGGCGGAATCAGGTCAGCTTGTCGATCCCAAGTATCGACCTGCGCCTCTAGCCATGCCACATATGCGTCATCCACCCTGGAACGATCATCCCGCTGGTAATGTGTGGGATGCTATGTACCGGGGTAAATCATCTAGCCGCTCAAGATGATGAAGAAACCTCAAGCTGACTAGGTTCCCCGAAGTGTTCGGGAACAAGACCCCTCCAAACATAAGGAGTAGCAGCAACCTCGTATACCGGTGAATATGCAGATCATCTGTCTCGCCAGTGATGTCGGGGTGCAATATCTCCAAATGCTGTCGAATAGACTTCAAACTTAGGTGACTGGCCCCTTCCTGTGTTGTCTCATCCTGTGGCCTGAAACCAGTGAGCTACTGCAGCATGTCCAAATACTGCCCACGTGTCATCTCTCTCATGGCCTGCGCAGAGCGACGGGGTGTCCATCAACGGGAAGCCTATATAAAACCTCCACGTCCTGCAACGTAATGGTGCCTCACCAATGGGCAGGTGGAATGTGTGGTCTCCGGTCGCCACCGCTCTATCAGGGTTGTGACCAAAGACCAATCGAGTTGCAACCGCCCGATCTCCAAAATCCTGTAGATGCATGTATCCCGCAGCGTGTGACTACACGGGGATGGAGAACTCTGCTCTTCAGAAAATCCCACATGTCGTCCACTCTCCTAGCGCGGAGAGTCTGGGCCAGTAACTCTCCCTCCCATATGTGGGCAGACCTATGATCGCCCTGTAACGACAGTAGCTCATCGTAGAAAGGTCTGAGATGCATAGGCGGCACGTCCTTGTCGTCTACTTTAAATTTAACCACATTAATTACATGTTTGTTTGAAAATTAAATAATTAATTTTTATAATTATACAATATTTAATTAGTAAGTATTCACATATGGGTTCCACGCTCGATATTTGAAGTCCAATAGCACCAAACTATTCTGAAATCTTTTATGTGTAAGTTTTATTATTTTACATGTTAGTTTGAGAAATTTATATGTTTGTTTTGTAAATTAAATAATTAATTTTTATAATTATACAATATTTAATGTGTTCCGGGCTCGATATTTGAATCCCAATAGCACCAAGCTATCCTGAATTCTTGTATGTGTCAATTATTATTATTTTACATGTTAGCTTAATAATTTTATATGTTTGTTTTGTAAATTAAATAATTAATTTTTATAATTATACAATATTTAATTGGACGAGTATTCACATATGGGTTCTAGGCTCGATATTTGAGACCCAGTAGCACCAAGCTATCATGAATTCTTGTATGTGTCAGTTTTATTATTTTACATGTTAGCTTAATAATTTTATATGTTTGTTTTGTAAATTAAATAATTAATTTTTATAATTATACAATATTTAATTGGACGAGTATTCACATATGGGTTCTAGGCTCGATATTTGAGACCCAGTAGCACCAAGCTATCATGAATTCTTGTATGTGTCAGTTTTATTATTTTACATGTTAGTTTTATAATTTTATATGTTTGTTTCGCAAATTAAATAATTAATTTTTATAGTTATACAGTATTTAATTGGATAGAGTATTCACATATGGGTTCCAGGCTCGATATTTGAGGTCCAGCAGCAACAAGCTTTATTTAGTTCTTGTATGTGTTAGTTTTGTTATTTTACATGTTAGTTTTATAATTTTATATGTTTGTTTGTAAATTAAATAATTAAGTTTTGTAAATTGGACAGAGTTTGTGTTTGATCTATCAGTATAAGAGATACTTAAACTACAAGGATACTACGCTAAAAGGGCACTATATTACTAGTCTTTAAGCAAATAAATAATCTAAACTAGATAAAAACAACAAATACATTTCAATCACAAAACAGTAAAAGTAATTTTTAAAAATTTTTATTAACAAATAATAATGATTTCTCAATTTTTACATATTTTTTTAGAACACTAATATTTTTGTCCGGATAAAAATAACATACCGGTTTAATCGCAAAAAAAAAAAAACACAAAACAACATGGAACACATTCAAAACAACTAATATGCATTATTTATACAAGTTTCGACATAAATTAAATCGTAATACCTCAATTTATGTTTTTCGGAAAGTTGAAGAATTAATATTTGAGTATGAAATAAGCAACCCACAACAATAGAAGGCTTGACTAGGATATGGGACCAACACTTTTTACTTTTTGTGGGACGGTTTACTTTTTGTGGGACGAGTTGAGTGCAGTCGATTTTTTTATCGAGTTAATTGGGGGGGGGGGGGGAGCTTCTATTTTGAACGTGAGGGAAAGGGAAGGGGACGACGGCTTATGTATGTATAATGCGGTTTATAAAAGTGCTACACATATAGCGCTTTTATAAACTGCGCTATACCTACCCATCTTATCAGCTTCCAAGTATAACGCATCTTAGTAAAAATTGCACGGGGCGCCTTATTTGGTCGCGCCCATTTAATATATACCCATATTTTTAAAATTATTTAATTTATACCCTAATTTTTACAACTTCAGACGCCTACTTATAAACATTGCTTATGCCCACATGGGAATTGCCAACAGCCTCAGAAAACAAACTTTTCTACTATGGCTTTTCTTAAATAATTATGGGGCTGAAAGCTTCGAGTATATATTTGTATGCTCTGTTAAGCTTTTGAAACCATTCAATCCCATCGTACAAAGTTCAATCGACTTTTTTTGTGTTTACGAAGAAAATCACTACACAAGTACACATATAACCCGCACAAGAAAACACTATACATTGACTTATGTCTAGATATAGGGAAAATTTCAGCTAAAACATGCTGAAGTTCAGCAAATATAGAACAAAACTTCAACTAGTAGAATGCTTAAGTTCAGCAATTACAAATAAAAACTTCAGTCAACATTAAGGATACGCGAAAAACTTCAACTAAAACATGTTGAAGTTCAGCAAATAGAGAACAAAACTTCAGCTAGTACGACTGTAGGACAAAAACTTCAGCTTATTTACTGCTGAAATTTTTATAAATGAACTAAATAACTTCAGCATCTTCTGCTGAAGTTATTAGAAAAAGCTTTATGACAAAACTAATGAATCCAAGACAAAACTTCAGCTTATTTAGTACTGAAATTTTTACAAATGAACTAAATAACTTCAGCATCTTCTGGTGAAGTTTTAAAAAAGCTAAAGTTTACTAGAATGCTGAAGTTTGCGTGATTGTCTTTGCTACTTCAGGCCCGTATGCCTGAAGTTTACGCGAAAAAGTGAGTACGCTTGCAATTTTTTTTTCCAAAACGGGTATAAGTTAAAACGTGACCTAAAAAAACGGGCATAAATACAAATCCCTCCATATTTTACAAAGGCATTTTATATATAACACTCTTTTAAAGAGCGCTATACATTAACGTCTAAAACGGACGTTAAAGTATAGCGCCGATATGGATATGTTACTCTTTTTATTTTACACTTACTTTTGTTCTGGACGCGTCATAATTCCCTGATATGCCCAAATCATGATCATTACTATCATTTCCCATGCAAGTCCCTGAAACTTGTCACCAATTTTCAGGCAAGTTAACACAGATCTTTCTAGGTGTAGGAAGAAAAAAAGTGGATTCAGAATTTTAACTCGACAGCACCGGCATCTCTTTAAAGCTTAAGTGTCAATTTATTTATATAATTATTTTCAAAGTATACTTACACATAAAATTTCAAAATTTCTGCCGATCCAGCGACCTCCCCCGCTTCTGAAGAGGAAGTTTCTTAAGCTTCTCACAAGGTTATTATGTCAAAGACATTGCAGTCTATTTGGTTTAACCGTCCATTGAAGGACATGAAAACGTTGGCTACCTTGAATGAAAAGATGAGTTTTACTAATATTTCGATGTTAAAACAGAGTTTTACTACTCCCTCTTATCTAATTTTACGGGGCCACCAAATCCAAACATTCACGAGGAAAAACACCTTTTGTTTACATAGGTGTCCACAAGGAAAAAGTTCAAATAGCGAGAGAAAAAAATCGCTTAGTAATAGTTCTTTAGAACAAACACAGGCAAGCATATGATATTTCTTATATTTGATATAATAGATCTCTCGACAATATGTTCCTGACTACTTCATTTGACATCCAACGAAATTATAAGCTACTCATTTTTCCAAAAATATCTTGACGAACCAAAGTTACGTAGGAGAGTAAATAAAAATAGAAAACTGAAACAAAGCTAAACACAGAGATCTTTAAGTCTAACAATTCACTTCTAGTACATGCTAACATAATCAAAATAATCGCATCGCACCATCTGGAGAAACATCCTCCTTGGAGACTGGAAACTGGTTTCGATCAGCGGTACTGCAATATAAATCAAAGAGATTAACCACTTGCAATAGAAAATGACCAAATTCACAGAAACAAATGAAAGATGGTCCAAAAACCAAACTGTATTACATAGCCAATCATCTTATAACAAGTGAGATGATTTGCCTACGAATTAAATGATTTTTTGTAAATCGGAAATGCTTAAGAAAAAAAATTTTGAAGGTGCTCTTTGTACTGAGTTCAGGTGATGATCCGAATATCAAAAGGGTTATTATTAATGACGACTACAGAATTGCATTAACTGGAAAATGACTTCCAAGTCAATTATAATTTAGTGTAGACAACTATAACATTGACCTATGTTGCTCGGACTCTCCGAAAGTGTTGCCGATTGGGTGTCGGATCCTCTAAAAATAGTATATTTTGGAGGATCCGACACGGGTGCGGCATTATTTTGGAGAGTACGTGCAGCATAGACATTGACTACCGGAGCAGGCATCCAATTTTCTACCATGTTCCTATTGCTATAGTTGCAAAAATAAGGGTCTTGGACTAAAAATTTAGCTGCGATTTGCCAGGTAAAGACAAGATAACAGAGCTTAGCTCAAACTGTAGAGAAGTAGCTGACTATCCAGGCAATCTAATGGGACAGAGTGTAATAAAAGGATTCAGCTTCTCATTCCTTCTTATTTGATCAGTACGCAGATTCAGCATTTTACCTTAATGAAGCCAATTTCCTTTGCATTGCTGCGGAAGCACTGCCTGCAGCACATAAGCCCATACTTCCTAATAATGGCATGTGGATTGCCACACACGCGGCTGTATATTACAAAGAGTAATCAGATATACATCAAATATTTTTCAGAACACTCTTCAACGTGAGAGTAAATCCAACTACGGAAGCTAAAAGGAGTGAATATCCAAAGGCACATTGTCTAGCACCGCTGAATGATAGTCATAGTATTACTCAAAAGTCAAAACAAAAGACATCAACCAAAACTTGCAAATCACAAAATGCAAATCAGAATCCCACGTATAGTAGCTAACAGGAATTCCAAAATACAGTGTCTTGAGCAATACTCCTACTTTGAATCAAATGAAACAAAAACCGGTAAAGCTTGCAAAACGACACACATCTGGTTCATAACTACAAGCACTACGAAGCTGTAGCAAGGCACTGGAGACATAGCACTTAATAGCAGAGATTAGAAACTCAAGATCTAAACCACTCGCCAAAAATGTCCAGATCATATAAAAATATTTTTATCGGACAAAAATATACAGGAACAAATTAAATATGTAAAACTTATGAAAGGAATTAAACTGGAACCCACTAGGAACGATTTGATCAGCATTGTATGTGGCACTTAAAGTTCTTTCATATCATAAATTACCTTGTTGTGCCATTCAAAACTCTTTTAAACCATAATTTACACAATTATTGATCATATTTGAACAATCTAAAGTACTCGATTTTAATAGCTCATATTTATATCACGACACATAACAAATTTGGAAAAAAGAAAGCCAGGCTTTTGACTGAAAATCCCCAAATTTCCGCTAGAAAACATACAGTTCACACATACAAAGTTAACTATCTAAGTCTCTACAATAATTCAATTAAAAATTTCTGTATAATTCCAAAAACGATATTACTCTAGTTTTTATTTTCAGCATTACGTTTTGTCACCATCTAAATCGAACATCCATGAGAAAAATAGAACAAAAATAAGTGAAACTAAAGATAATTCCTAAAAAAATCAATTAATTAGGATTAAATCAAATAGAAAGAGAGAAGAAAGACTACCAGGTGCGAGAGCCAGGGCCGTAGTTTTTGGGGTGAGCGTTCCAGATGTTGGAGTGACCCATCTTCTGAAGTCGGCTGCAGACTGCGCTTCTGAAATGTATGGGAAAACCCTAATCACTGCACTTGTTTAGACGTCGGAGGAGATATATAAATAGGCATTACTTTAGGGGCATTCGTGGAATTACACATCCTCCAATACTAGTATAGCTGTATAGTTGTTTTATTTTTTTCTTTTTGATAAAAACATTTCAGCTTATAATTTAAATTCTTTGTAACATATTATAGCATATTAATTATCAGTTGATGCTTATCTCACAATATATCTAAAATCTATATCTATATTCTATATCTATATATAAAAGAGGGACAAAAGAAGATGATGTGGCACCTCTTAAAAATTAGGATTACTATTTATTTATTTTCTTAAATTTTTGTCATTTTCCCTTATTAAGTGTTGTGTTAAATTTTTGAAATGCCACTTTGGAAACCCATCTTAACTGAAAAGTCACTTTTAATAATCATATTAAATATGCCTTATCCTTTTCCCCTCCTCCTACCTTCCCACGTCATAGGCCCATCGTTTTTGTTTTTGGGTGGTAACGTTCCTTCTCTTCCTTTTATTGCTCTACTTGAACACCCCTAACTAGAAAAACTCACTTCTATTTTCAGTTTATTTTGTATATATATTGAAATGGTCATATTGGGTTACCTTATTTCCAAGTAAGTTCTTTATTCCTATGTATAATTTGAGTTTGCGTACGGTATGTCGATTGACTATAGTTTTCGATACAAAGGTTGTGTCGATTCAAAAGATCCATATATACTGATTAATAGCTTTAGTCTTTGTGACTAACTTCCGATCACGTTAGTAGGCAGAGAAAAAGTTATTTTCGGCATTTCTTCATTTCATAGAGGGTGAAGCAGACAAAGGGTTAGTCATACTTAAAATATATAGTAATCATTATATGTTATAAATGATATTGTTCTAACTCCTAACTATTTTGTAAGTAATTTATCGTGAGGGTTCGTTTTCGAACAGTTCTATATTTTTATATCAAATTATTTTCATTTTACTTTTCCCTGTCATGTTTTTATTTACTTCATTCTCAAATGTCTAACAGCACTAAGCATTTTCTTTTCCTTTTCCAAGATTAATAATCTATCTATATATCTATATAATGTGAGGACTTGGCAAGGTGGTGTATCACTTTCATTGACTAAGAAATGAATTTATCTAATTTCTCATTTTTTTCAAAAGAAAAAATTAAACCATTCGGTTACAACTCTAACAGTTGCAACTTGTCGTTCCTGAAGGCCATATTAACACAGTCACTAACATTTTATTTCCTAGCTAGCAATCACAAAATTAAATGACAAGGACTTTTTTCCCTTTAAATATCAGCAACTTTTAGTTTATTCTTTATCAATCAAAGAATGCTTTTTCCCTTTTTTCTTATTTATTCTTTCTCAACCAAGGAATGCTATTTTTATTTTTTCCTTATTCTTCTTGCCTTTTCTTTTATTTTATAATAATAATATGTTGTGTTTTATTAAAAAATTCAAATGGTACTTTATTAATCATCTTAATCACTTCTATTTCAAAAGACTCTTTCTTAATCCTTTTAATTGCACCTTCCGCTTTTCTGTTTGTAACTTCGTATGTTATATGTATTTATTGTGCTTAAATTTGTATCATTATATTACTTCTCACATCATTTTTTTGTTCCAAAATTTAACAGGGTTTCAAAGTCATAGGATTTGGAAGAAGGGGAGACGGGTAACGACGAGTTTTCATTTCATTATCAAGTAGCAACATTAGATTTATGCCAGCATATCTTCTTCTGTGCATTAAAAGACTTTCATTACCAATGAGACTTGTGCAACGACCAATAATACTATTATTGATTAAGAATTGCAAATTTTCTCTTCAAAAAGTTTTCGTTGCACCATAAGTATTCTTTTATTTCTCGTTTCTACACTAAAATAAATTTTCATTCTTTTCTTTCTTTTTCTTGAAGGTTTAGGCTGTCAGAGAATGCAAAAATAAATCCCACCAAGGCTTCCATAGGACATGGTATTTTTAATGTTGATCTCCTAGCAACAAAAGTAACAACATAATGGTATGGACATAATGATATTTTCATATACAAAAGTTTAATTCATATTATAATATTTGCAATTCTTTTAGTACCTTTTTGTGTGTTGAGTAATTTAAGATGTTAAATGATATTATTCTTATTGATAGTAGTTATTTCTGAAATTCTTCCTATTCATTTTGAGTAGTTATTTCTAACTCCTCATATTCATTTGAGTAGTTATTGACTTATTTCTCTTTTAACTTCTCATTAATTACGCTCTGAATGTAACCTTCATCCCTTCTAAAACATTGTCTTGAAAAGTGTAAATCTAAAATCTAAACCAACAAACAAATGTTAGTATTTTTCTACCAGTTCTAATTCATTCACTGTCTTTAGAATTTTTATTTGAAAATTAAAAATTCCATACGATTGGGTATGTGCTATGTATATGGTTGTTCTTTGCCTAGAGAATATGAAGTTTGGGTCCATCAGAGTTATTCTCTCTTTAATTTGGTCACAAAAAAATTATGCTTGTTATAGCAAAGTGTTAATACGCCAGGTTCGCGCTTGATGGTCGTGGGATTGTATATGGTGCAGAAGATAGTACGGTAAATCTCAAAGCTTATATCTCTTATTTTTCTCATTCAGTAATATATGTTTAAGAGAAATTACCTCAATCTCTATATAATTGTTCATAAAGTGAAGTTACGTGATACTATTGTGTTGTTTCTTACATTAATGAAATGGCTTGGATTGGTATTAGTCTGGATACGGCAAAATCATTCTATTAGATCGAAATATGAGTAGTTGTTGAATTTTTCATAGTTCATAGAAAAGACTTTTATTCATTTCTCATTTTTCGGTTGATCTAGGTCTTTTCTTTTTATTAGACTTATATAGGTTATATTATATCACAGGACATTAAAGAAAATTGTCATACTAGACCATGAGAAGAAGAAAACCTATGTACTCCTGAAAGAAGGTGTCACGACCCGAATTCCCACCTTCAAGCCGTGACTGCGTCTAACGTTGAACCCGCTAGACAAGCCAACGTGTGCAGTTAAACTAACATGATAACATCGAATTAACAGAATTAACCAAAAATAGTTTACAATATAACAACGGAAATAGATAAAAACAGGACTAAATGATTTAAACAAGTACAATACGTTGTAACAATCCCCGAATCTGGAGTCACTAACTCACGAACATACTAAAAGATTACTACAACCAAGGGCTGAACAATAACTGTATACAACTGTCTTTGGAAATAAATGAAAAAGACAGGAAGGAAGAAAAAGGGATAGAGGAGACGT
>ML253101.1:153758-209636 GCA_005239495.1 Nicotiana undulata | reverse complement strand
CCTAGTACACATAGGATTAGGGTTAGTGTTATTTACTCCTATTCAAACTACTTAACTAACACTTATCATAGAACCCTTTCTCTCTACAGTGCTACTCTGTAGTTCAAGCTTTTGGACGGTATACTACCGGTTAGCTAATCCAATACCTAGTGGTTAGCATCATGTTTATCATTAATGTAGATACACGAGTGTCAGAATACGGCTCTGATATTATTTGAAAGAATCTGAGCATCCAGCTTAAAACCTTAAGCAATAGGTGGAATGGAGTCCCAGATCTTTATATGACCCTCTGGATGCCCGTTTATACATGACGTAGTTCATCTATATAACTCAACCAAAAGAAAGAAACCTAAATGAACTTGGAAAAAGTCAAACCTCAATGACAAAAGCTTACCTATTATCATCTAATTCATTAGTTCCATAGTCCGACTGTGTAGAGATGGTCATAGCAGGTTCAAGTTGAGCACATTGCATAAAAAAGGGCATGACTGCACTCATATAAGGAAGAAAATCCTGTCCAAGGCAATGACAAATTCCAGTATATGCCTGCAATGAAATAAAGAAGATAAAGAGAGGCCAATCCAAAAAGAAACTTTGATATTAAAAGAAAGTGATTAACACATACTGTTAGCAAGTCAATAATAAGAGGATCGTCCCCTTTCGCTTGTAATCCTTGTAATGACATAAGCACTTCCATAACCTTTAATGAAAGCAGCAGAATGGAAATAAATAAAAAGTAAGCTCTATGTTGAGAAATGACCAAAGGAAAATAAGCTCACACCACCGCATGCTGAGACAAGAAAAAGAATTCCAGGAGAGGCATGCAGCAAGGTATCCCTGACATTATTTTGTTGTACATAATTGCTGAAAGATGTAAACAAGAGTGATCTATACTTTGGTTTGACTACAGTAAGCCATCTGACAAATAGAACAAGAACGAACCAATCCCGAGCAATAACGTCAATATTTGTGTTCAGTATCCCAGGAGTATGGAACTAAAAAAGATGTGTTCACTATCCCATTAGTATGGCATCAATATACGTGTTCAATCAATGGCATCAATATACGTATTCAATACCGGGGCATAATTGGTAGAAGACCTGCTTTTCATCGCCCCTAAATTTCTCTTTGCCAACAGCCTTCACAATAGAGCCAATGCACCCTACTGCAGTCTGAAGAATGAGATTAGATTTCAGATCTGTGTTCCTCAGGACAGTTTTCAAATGTGACATAACAGTGTCATAGTAGGTTCCGAAGTGCTCCTGTTGACGTATAAAATATTAATCTTCATGATTCATAATATCAGTGGAAATATAACTTGAGTCAAAAAGAAATGCACTAGTCAATACCTTAACAGAATGAGATATACTAGCTAATGCAGTTAATGCTTGTTGTTGGATTATTGGTTTGTCATTCTGCGTTTCAAGAAACAAAAAGCCGAAAAAGACATCATTAATCTCTTGCACTTGTCAGCAGTGAAGTACCTACAATTTGGTGCCTCTATATTTGCGTACCTGTAGAAGTACAAGCAGTTTGCTAACTATTCCATCTAGGTAAGATATCGAAGTTTCTGGCTTGCCGAGCACACAGAAGAAGCAGAGAGCTCTGGTGGAAGATGCCTACAGAAATGTCAAAAGAAAGTAAAAAGACCAAATTAGTTGGCATCAGCAATTGAATGGAGGAGTAACGTCGCATCGATCAAATCTTTAGCCTTATGATTTTTTTCCTATCTTTATTTAAAGGGTAAGCTTTAGATTCATCCCCTAACATTCAGTCATATATTACAATCGTTCAATGTTCCAAGAGAGCTCTTTTAAAGAATTTAATTGTCTGGGATATGCAACCCCTTGTAAAGGTGCAGTTAGGAAAATGACTTTGCTGGTTGTTTCATGTATCAATGATAATCTAATCTATTTTTAGTTTGACATTGTTCTTAAGGAAAACTTGCAGCATCCTTAAATTGTACATAACACATAGGACAGACCTGCACTTGTGGATGGACATCATCCATAGCTGCAGTTAACGCAGGGATTATTTGGTTATGATATCGTTCTTGCATAACTGGATGGAAGTCAATCAACAATGAGGAAATCGCCCTACAAGTAGCCCATCTGACTCGAGGATGAGGGTCTTCGAAACAATTAAGAACCATATCAACCACTTGCTCCAGATTCTTAATCATCACCTGTAATAGCAAAGAAGCCATGATTCTTTAAACGATAAACATAATGTATAGTATTCAGGAAAATTAATAGGACGCGGGCAAACTATCTTATAAAGTTAAGCAGTTTTCCAGCAAAAACCACAGCTTAAATGCTACGAGTTGAAATAATATCCACAAAAATCAAAGCATAGCCATTATAAATGCACAACCAAGATCATATATTGTTGTACCTTTGAGCAACCTTTAGCAATGAAATCAAGTGCAAAGATAGCTGCATGGCGCTTCTCCCACTCCGGGGCATCCAAGTAAGTGCATAGCTGCTCTATGGCAATATGAGCAATAGATTTACCTCCTAATGCACGAGAAAACCGATCTAAACACTCTTTACCAAAACTGAAGTTACTTGTTTCCCCTGTATCATCTTTCATGATCTCGACACTATGCCAAGCAGGGTCATCCTTAACATCTAGTAATAACTTCAATAACAATGCAAAACATCTGCTAATAAACAAGGGCAGCCTCTTCATCATACCAGGGGCCCTCGTTCTTGTCTCAACCAAAGTAATCAAAAATTCAACTGTTAAGTGCCTCGTCCCCTCTTTCAAATGCTCGTCTTCTGCTATCTCAAACATGGTACACACCACATCCATTAGCTGCCTCCTCAGGAACCTAGGCTCATACTTGGCAAACTTCATGAAAAGTATCAGCACGTCGTGTGCTGCGACCTCCTCATCACTGTTGCTCAATGTATCAATCAACCTCCTCAGCAGAGCTGGCAATAGCTCCTGAAACCGCTCCTTTTGATTTGAATTTAATACGCATTGAAACTGAATGAAGGTGATCGCAGCAGTCATGCCCGCAATCTTATTATCAAGATCGAGGGTATCATCATTTAGTGTATTAAGTAAGCGTGAACGCACATGTTTTACCCAAGGGACTACTGTATCGCCTAGGACGTGAGCTAGTTGCCCAAATATAGAGAAAGCTGATTCTATTAACTTGTATGAAGATGAATCAAGGCATTGGTACAAGAATGGCAACAGTTCAGGCCAATCGTTACGTGGGAGAAGTGAAGTTGCTAGACACGAAACAGTGTCACCGAGGTGTTTGAGGATGGATTCAGATTCTTCAATAGAGATACGCTTAAGGAGAATAGCTTTGATGGTGGATTGAGTTGAAACACTTAGATTCCACCAAGTGGACAAGTCATTATCAGAAGTAAGCAACTTCTTTAGGAAAACGGCACACTTTTCACGGAAATCAATGTCAGAGTCGTAGATAAAGAGAGAAAGCTTAATAGCAAGGGAGTCAAGATCCTTGGTACTCCACATGTACTCAGAAATAAATGTTTCGAAAGGAACATCCATTGCTGTATTTTGAGAGAGAGGAGGAGGAGTATGGAGTTGTTATAAAATATCTAACTTTGCGGAAAGACCATGGGTTCACTTGCGTATAATCTCCCCTATAAATCCGCCCCTAGGTCTAGACCATTTCCATTTGTAGGAGGTGCATGAAATGGGCTTAGTTAGTCAACTGATCCTTTGGGATACACGAAAAGGAAAGGACCTCTAGAATTAGCGCAACAAGTTTGCTAATTTTATATCTTGATTTATTTAAAACCGTATGGTGCCTAAATTATTAGGTTCAAGCTAGTCAACTTTGCTAAACATTACTGAACCACCAGCAGCAGCAAATAAATGCAATGAACAAGAATGTCAATGATCTAATCTGGCATTGACATTTTGCCATGCAAGTTGTTTTATTATATATCCTCCAGTAGCACACATCTCATTTTATGCAATTATTTGATCTTTAAGATCTATAATACGTTCGAAAGGGTCTTCTTAATTTAAATTTGACATAAAAGAAAAAGAAAAAGTAGTTGCCCGGAGGTCTAGTTGAGAAGGAAAGTCAACATTAGTTGTGGAATGTAGAATTGGTCTCATTTCAGTTGGGGGAAAGTCAACATTAGTTGTGGAATGTGGAATTGGTCTCATTTCAGTTGGGGGAATGGCACATGAAAGATGATGAGTTTTTATAACTCAAAGCTCTTAAATATTTTTTTTATAAGGTAAATTGTATTAATCAAAAGGGAGAGAACTCCCGTATACAAGAAGTATACCAAAAAGTAGAGAATTTACATCAAAACATGATTCTCTACAAAAGACGCCCAATCTTCTATACAAATGGGGGCTACATGAGTGCACCAAAAAGCGATCAAAGATAAAAGACTATTCTTAAGATGTGAAAAAGCAGACTAAATCCCCTCAAAAGCTCTCCTATTTCTCTCCCCCCAAACTATCCACATGAGAGCTAACGGGGCGTACTTCCACGCCTTTTGCTTTCTTCTTCTATGGAAACCGGCCTAGCTATATAACATTTCCTTTACAGTGCTTGGCATCACCCATTGAACACAAAAAAAGGTTCAGACTTGCCCTCCACAAAGCCGATGACACAGGGCAATGCAACAAAAGATGATCAACTTCTTCCCCTGAGCTTTTACACATGTAGCACCAACTAACAAGTGTAATTCCTCTCTTTCGCAGATTCTCAGCAGTCAAAATCACCCCCCTCGCCGCTAGCCATGCAAAAAAGCAAAGCTCTTAAATATAAGTCTCTCAAAAATTACAAGATGGAATAATGTCATACATAGACAATGAAAGAAGGATTCTCCTGAACCAGAGTGAGCTCCTAACAGGACTCAATGAAAGGAGAATTTCCTCCTACATTATGCTATTTTACAACAGAGGGGGTACAAACAGGGATATAGAAACAAATGGAAGCAAAAATATCAGAAATAAAGAAACAAAATTGTAGACAATGTAATTTAAGAAACAACAATAAAAGAAAATAACTAGACCCGAACTTTGGCAAAAACCGTTCTCCATAAGACCGCTCTCCCTGAGAGAATAGAGCATCAAAATGTTTGATTCGCACAAGTTCACAGGACTTAAGGTTTCATTGTACTGATGACAAGTTAGCATCTTCTTTAGGTGATAGATCCTGTGCAGGCAATAGCAAGGACAATGCTGATGCCCAGGTGGCCACTGGTAGTGTTTTCTGAAAATTTCTCAAAAGATTAATCATGCGTTTTGCAGTTTCTTCTGTAACAAGATCATGTCCATCACATAGGACCTAGGAAGAATCAACTTTCAATCAAGGATGGCTACATATATAAAGAGGTTATTTTGATAAAAATGCCACAAATATCATGAGAGAGTAATGTTGGTAGATCAATAAACTATCTTACTGGCATTTGAGACAAAAAGGAAAAGAACACAAAAGACAATGTTAACTGAAGCACCCAAACAGATCTGTGTGGTTGTTCCCAATTCCACTCTCGCACGGCCAGTGGTGGAGCCAAAATTTTCGTTAACGGGTGTCAAAATATATATAGGGGAGTCAATACATAGTATATATACATATAATTTATTTTTACCTAGCTACACAGTGTATTTTTCTCGCGAATCTTCCTATAAGGTGGCTCCGCCAGTGCGCATATTTCAATTTTGAATAGGAAAACAAAGGCAAAAGGAAATGGTATTCACTGGTTCTAGTTCCAAACTAACCTCTACAAAAACTGAAACAACTTTTGGAAGGTATTCATAGTTGGGACCTAAAAGTTCTTTGTCGGACCTGCAAGTGAGAAGATTTGTTAAATTCTAGCAAGGCTAAAAAGGCGTTAATACAAGAGACCTAGATAAATAGTTAAAAACCAGCAACAAACACATATTAGAGTATGCAACTTCATGTTAATGTTTAATTTGCTAACTGGAAACCTAGACAAATTCTAGTAACCACCAACATGATGATTTTGTCAAGTCAGATCGCCACGTCAAAGAAGTCAATAATTCATCTGTAGTTAAAGGTTTGACAATTTTCTTATACAAAATATATCAAAACTGTTCAAGCTGCACTATCATCAACCAATGGGTTGGCAAAACAAGCCTTGATGACCAATGCTAAGGTAACAAATTCAAAACTTGAAACAGTAGAGTAAGAGTAAATGAGGACAAAACTAGAGCAGACCACTTCAGTACCTTTCGAGCATCGAACACAGCTGTTTATGAACAAGTTTGGCTTCGTCCATGTCAGCTCTTATAGGCAGGCAATTCAACCAAGCTGGAGTAACCTGCCAAATGATTTGGAATATGAACTATGGGGAAATTACAAGCATGGTAGACTATTATTAACCAAATTAAGTCACTTGTAGTCCTTGGCAATTGTTTATGGGGATGATTCAGTTTGCTTACTGACTTTTAGATTTTAAAATTTATTAGATTAATACTGAAAAAGAATTATGTTAAACATTGGTGAGAATGAAAAAACAAATAAAAGAACATATACCTGGGCTGAGTCGATACATTCACCATGAAACTGACATATCTTACCAAGTGCAGAAACAGCATTATCATATGCACTTTCATCTCAGGTTCACGAGCTTTTAAATGCGTTATCACTACATTGATCCTTGACAGCGCCTCTGGTTTAGGTCATAAGATTAAATAAACACAAAAAACACCACTTCTTATCCCCTTCTCCAGGATCAAAACAGTCTCGATATTACATTCAACAATACCATACCTCCAACAAAAGGTTTGAAAAAAGACGGACCATATTCCGCCCAAAGACCAAGTCCATAAAGAGCATTCTGAACATGACATTAATGTAAGCACAAATAGCAAATGCAACTTGACTTGAAGCTATTACAACCACTAAGATGTACAAACCTGTCTAACATCTGGGTCTTCGTCATTGCTTGTGTCCAAAATTTCAGGAAGACATACATTGTAGTACCTAATTTTCACAGGAAGTAACTATCAAATTTGGGGAAGCCGTCTAAGTAAAACACATAAAAACATATAGACCTACTTTAGAGCTTCTTCAGGGCACTCTCCCGCAAGAATATCAAAAATATAAATAGATGTACGTCTCTCATGATTAGTTGTATTCTCCTTGACCCTCATAAAAGCAAGAAAAATTGAATGTGGAAAACAATAAGATATTTAATGAAAAATAACCTAGAGCGTTAAGATGATATTGGTTATAACTTACCCACATAGGTAATAAATATGATGACAAGTCGTCCAGGAAAGGCAAGAAAGCAGCCTTGAAAGCTTTGATCAATGTGCACAATATATCACCAACCTGAAAAGAGTTAGAAGGTAGATTCAAAGTGAAATGCTTGTTGAAAGACAACATTGTGTGCTTAATGTCTGAACCACTCTTTTAAAGAACATACATTGTGGAAAACTACTTCTTCTTGCCCTCTTTCCTCCATCAGAAATTCAGCTTCCTCAGCATCAAAGTCTTCTGTTTTCGCTCTCTCTTTGAGTTCTTGTTTTCTACTTGAACTTTCTGTAATCACATGCTTTATCTCATTCACGATGCTACGAACCTGACCTTCATTTGGTCTACAGATCTGAATGAATGTACAAAGACCATAATAACAGAAATATTTCTTTTGCCATTCTAACTTGCTTTCTGCCGTATTGTTGTTCATTGCTTTTAGACTGGGTTTGTTGTTGTTGTTGTTGTCTCTATCAAGTCAGTCTACTACAATGTCAATAAGCTGTTTGTCAGATTCACTAGTCTTAGTCAAGAGAAATTTTGTGATTAGTTGTTGTAGATTTGATTCCACAAGTCAATCTTTAACCATTATCTTATGGTTTAACCATGTTTTTGTAGGTGTAAATTCTGCATTTGTTCACACACATAGTAAGAATCACATAAGGAGCTCTCACTTTACTTGATTCCCTGAACAGATTAGCATGCAAGTCCTTGTTTTTTGTACCCTTGTCGTCCTCTGTATAAGAACTGCACTAAGCTTCCTTTTGCTTCTAGTAGAATATAACTGTTACGAATTTAGACTAGTAGTGTCTTGTTTAGATCTCTAGTTAACGACAAGAAATAGGGTTCATATATCTAGAGTGACCATAAAAATTGGTGTAATTTACTGTGTGGGAATGTAAAGGTGCCACGACCCAATTTAGGATCATGACCGGCGCTTAGGAGCAAATGCCCCTAAGTAAGCCTCATCGGTAATTTACAGAAAATCGGGCAAAGGTTCCCCTATTTTTGGACTATCCCAAAAAATTTCCCTGTCTCAAATCAACAGCAACCCATCCTAATATCAAACCAACCATTGACAACTTATCAATTAAACAAAATAATTCTCCACCATTACTAATCATCCCACTAACAACCAGAGAATACTAATCTATTCTCAACCTCATTAATAAAGAACGATACTCAACATAAGGCTATAATAACGAGATAATACTCATGACACTAAAATAATGACTATGGAGCGACTCTAAGAGTTCAAAGAAAAGACCATAACAATAAATAAAATCTCCGCCCACGCGAACAAGTGCGAGACTCACCAAGAACTATCAACCTGTGCGCTCTAATTAACAAAATCCTCGCCCGTGTCAATTGTTGTATCTGTAAAAAAAAATTAGCGGGGAATGAGTCGTTAGCTTAGTGAGTACTAACACTTAACCACAACTGTTTTTATTGGGGATAAGTCAGAAAACATGCTAGTATATCAAACAGAAAATAACATACAAATGCCCTTTCAGAAATAATAAATAATTTTCAATCTCGCCATGCTTTTCTTGTAGTATAATACAATTAGCAATACAGTAATAAACTCGGTAACCACCGTATAACATCAATATTCACATTTGGGAGGCTTCAATGAACGGATCATGTAATCGGTATAACTGTGGATTTCTTCGCAAGAAGTCAAATATAACGGTAGTCCCTACTCGAGGGAAATCGGTAACGGTATGCTAGTTCTACCTTCCCACCAGCGAGGGCTGTAACAGTAATCGGTAATTACAAGGTGCACCAGGTCTAACGAACCCACCGTTAGCTACGGGATCCTTCAAAGTCTACTCCCATTTATACTTGTCTCTGTATTTGTATATACTCATAGAAAAATATTTTAAAACAATATAGGGCATTTCAGTTCTTGTAAAATCATGTAATTTCATTTCGATAACAGTAGTTTCAAGTAACTGTAAAACATATCTAGTGACAACAAGAATATTTAAACCAACGGTAATCATCTCAAATAACTATTTCGGTATCATATCGAGTAAAAGACTTGTCCCACATGCAACTCAAAATAATCGGTTACATATTTCATATAAAAAAAATCATGTGTAAATCATGCAAAATATGAAAACACAAATTGTGGTAAGATTACTACTCACAGTACTCGTGCCGAAATACCAAATGCTTCACCTCGAGCAATTCGTACAATTTCCTCCAATTAATATATAATTACATAATATCAGTCTCATGTTAATTGACTTATTTAGGCTAAATCCATCACTAATTTAGAATACCCAATCCTCCGAGTTTTATACCTTACCATCAATTCGCCAAATTATATTTACCCACGCTAGGAGTAATTTAAATTAGTCCGAAATCTTTTAAATAAAAGGGTATTTATATGTTTTATCCCCTATAATGTTCAATTTCCTTAATCGTGTGCATAAATTGAAACTGAAATAATATTATTGTTCATATTATTCCTTCTTAATTGGTACTTCTCTTTTGGGCTCAATACTAGACTTACCACATTCAAACCCAATTCGATACTGTCGTTGCAATACAGTTAGACACCAAACTCAATCCTTGTACCCTAACTTAATTTACGCCTAACAAGGATCGTATATAATGAGACTAGTTTAAGTACAAATACCTCAATACCCTTCTTTTTTCAAGTGAATTAATCTTACAGTAACATTGACCAACTCCCAATTAGATGATTTGCCAAGAATAACTCTTATGGGGAAAAAAGCATTGTCTTGTGTAAAACTATGTGAAAAAACAAAAAATACTCCTAGGCACGCTCCCCAAGGCTCTTCTCTCTCTTCTTCTTCCTAAGACCCCACCACCCCCGTCAAAAGCCAAGCTCACCGCGACCAAACCCCAGTAAAAACCACCGGCAGCCGAGCCCTCACGCGTCGCCGACGCGCTTGGTCTCCGGCGAGATCTCAACCACGTGCCGGCGCGTGTGGCCACTTCCGGCGACTTTTTCAAAAAACTTTCTTCTGACAGCCTCTTCCCGAGGTTGTTCCGACCCTACCCACCCACTTACCTCCAGATTCCGACCACTCTTGCTATTTTCCGGCGACGGAGGTGGCTTTTCCGGCAAGATATCACTCCCTCTCACTTCCTCTTCTTCATTCAGCTACCTAGCAAGGCTTTTGGGTTAATTATGATGGCCTCTTCAGGGAGAAACTCCTATTTCTCCCTAGAATCTAGAAAATTGGAAAACATGTCTTTTATGAAAGCTGCCTCTTGGCCAGCCCTAGACCTTGGGGGAAGATGCCATCGAAAGCTCGACGTAGGGAAGCAGCCGCGCTTCTCGATGTCTGAGGAGCACTCTCTCAAGCGCAAGGACTTCTTGAAATCTTGTCTCTGATTGGGTCTTTCTCCAAATGGGTTGGTTTCCCGAAGGCTGTTAGGAACTGGGCAGCAGAGGCATGGAACGTCAAGGACGGGCTGAAAATATCGCAACTGGGAGACATACAATATCTCTTTCCCTTTGTTGACGAGTCTCAAGCTTCAGAAATTCTTGTCAGAGGACACAGGTGGTTCGATGGGAACATCTTAAATCTAGATAGATGGGTGGAGCACGATGGGTGCCTCGACCCTCGTTTCACCGGCGAATCATTGGTGGTCAACATGGTGGGTCTTCCGGTGCATCTTTGGTGTCTTGACCTATTCAAGAAGATTGGGGAAATATGTGGGAGTTTTATTGATGTCTTTTGCAGCTTACACGATCTCTCGCGTGTAAGGATTGTGGTGAGGAAAGGGGGCAGAATCCCTGTCTCCACTGTGGTGGAAGATGGCTACTTGAGTTATAGGGTTTGGTTGAGCCCTGAATTTCGCCCTATCTTTATGCCCGAGATAGTGGCAGAAGAAAAGGGAAGGCCAAATAGAAGGGAGGAGAGGGGAAATCAGTCTCTGAGGGAAGGGGAGGGCTCACCGGATCAGTGGACTAAGCCGGATTCTGATGTTAGATCGAGGAGAGATAGGAGATTTGATTTTGGGAGAAGAAGTCAAAATTTCAACAGGAGAAATAGACGTGAATAGGCTAGTGATGCGGGCTGGAAAGGCAGAATGGGTCGGTCATCTTCTACTTATCACAAGGGCGGGCAAGTTCTCACCAAGCATAGGCCTGGGCCTTCTCACATGGGTCCAGCAACTTTTCCCAATTCTATTAGAATTGATCCTAAGGTGCCCAGATTATTCCAAGCTGCGTCTAATAAGGCTCCTAAGCATACGGGAACAGTCGTTCCTCCTTCTTCTTCTGCCAATGATGCTTCACACAGTGGCACTTCTTCACAGAGCTCTAGTGACCTGCACCACTCTTCGTTGGCCACTGCTTCAGGGGAAGCACTGACTAAAGAGGGTGTTGTTATTCCACGGCCACCCGCCTCTAATGGACCCTGCTCCATCGCCCTCTCCTCTGCCCCTGGGCTTAGCTATGTTGAGGTTACACATCAGGCCTCTTCTTCTTCTTCGGGGAAGACTGTTGAGTATGCCCCTATTGATGTTAGTGTCGGACCAGTATCTCCAGTTAGTATGCCGCCAAGAGTTCCATGCTCCCCTCCTTACTGCTGCCCTTCTGGTGCTTCTGGTCATCCCTACAACAACGGGGTGTTAATTTCAGATGTTGATGCCCCTCAAGGAAAGGGTGAGATCCTTTCGGCACCTAAAGATCCTATTGCTAGCAATGCTATGGTCTTGTATTCCTCCGGTAAGAGCAAGGGAAGGGTTCATGTAGAAGACGCCTGTCCAATTTCATCACGGATTGGAGGAGCGGATATGTCTTTTTGGATGGAGGATAAACTATTAAACTTTGGGAAGTTTCTAGGTGTTACTTTTGAAGGGAAGGAAGATAGGGTGTTAGAATTGTTGAGGGAGATTGAGCAACAATCTTTTTATGAGGGTGCAGGGAGGGAGTTGGGTCAAGGTGTTAAGCATAATAATTTGGGGGATGTAGTGGTGTACCAGAGACGAGGCCGGGGGTGTGACAGGGAGGAAGGGTGCTCGGTTAGAGGGGGTGGGGTAAAGGGGGATTGTTACTTATGGAAGTTAAGATTCTTTCTTGGAATGTGAGGGGGATGAATGACCCAAACAAAAGTGCTATCATCAAAGTGGGAGTTAGAGAGTGGGGTGCTAACCTAGTCTGTTTTCAGGAGACCAAAATGGAAGTTGTTTCGAACGTGATTATGAGGAGTGTGTGGGGAGGTAGTTAGGTAAAATATGACTGGATTCCAGCAGTGGAAAGTGCCGGGGGCATTCTTCTAATGTGGGATGATAGAAGCTTGGAGGTAAAGGAGATTAAGAAGGGGGTCTTCTCTTTAGTAGCTCTTGTTAAAGATAGAGTGAGTGGGGTGGAGTGGGGATTTAGGGGAGTGTACGGACCGGTAGGAGAAGGGTCCAAGGTTTTATTCTGGGAGGAACTGGCCAATATGATGGGGGAATGGGATATTCCATGGGTTTTAGGGGGAGACTTTAACACTATTAGATTCCCGGAGGAGAGATTGGGGTGTAGACTGATCTCGAGAGCCATGGAAGAGTTTTCTGATTTCATCAATGATCACTCTCTCATTGATCTTTCTCTGTCAGGAGAAATGTTTACTTGGGTCAGGGCGGAGGATTCCAACTCAAGATATAGACTTGATAGATTTCTCATATCGCCTTCCTAGGATGAGCTGGTGCCGAATGTGCTGCAGATTCCTTTACCTAGACTGACTTCAGATCATTTGCTTATCTTGCTGGATGGATGCAGAGGGAGTGGAGTGCGTTCTCCCTTCCGTTTTGAGAACATGTGGTTAAAGGTGCCAGGATTTGATGACAAGGTGAAAGAATGGTGGATAAGCTACAGGGTATCAGGGACACATTCATTCCGTCTTTCGAAGAAACTTCAATTGCTCAAGGGAGATATTACCAGGTGGAATAAAGAGGTTTCTGGGAGGGTAGAGGTTAAAATGAGGGAGCTTATGCATGAATTGGGGGAACTAGAGAGAGGGGAAGGGGTGAGGGAGTTAGATGAAGCTAAGAAAGCGAGATTGGGGGAGGTTAAGAGGGAAATAGTCGAGTTAGCAATACTCAAGAGACTAGTTGGCGGCAAAAATCGAGGGCGCTATGGTTAAAGGAGGGGGATTCAAATACCAAGTTTTTCTAAAGGGTGGCGGTTGCAAATCGAAGGAGGAACTTCATAGAGTCCTTAGTTGTGGATGGGGTGAGGGTTGAGGAAGAGGAGGAGGTAAAAGGGGCGATTGCGGGGTTTTATGAGAACTTATACAAAGAGGAAGTTAGCTGGAGGCCGACCTTGGGGGGAATAGAGTTCAACCACATAGGGGAGGGAGACAGTGAGTGGCTAGAAAGGGCTTTTGAGGTGGAGGAGGTGCACGAGGCTGTGTCGAGTTGCGCTGGTGATAAGGCCCCCGGGCCTGATGGTTTCTCCTTGGCCTTCTTCCAGCTCTGTTGGGATACCATCAAGGGGGAGTTGATGGAAGCCATTGAATACTTCCATGTGAATGGTGTTTTTGAGTGAAGTATCAATGCTTCTTTTATTACTATTGTGCCTCAGAAAGAAGGTGCATCTTGTATCAGAGACTACAGGCCTATTAGTCTTGTGGGGAGCATTTATAAGATTATTTCTAAAGTGCTCTCCAACAGACTCAAGAAGGTCCTTGACGTGTTTGTTTCGTCCTCCCAGAATGCGTTTGTGGAAGGTAGGCAGATCCTGGATGCTGCTTTGGTGTCAAATGAACTTGTAGACTCCATAAGGAAAAATAGAGAACCCGGCTTACTATGCAAGTTGGACCTTGAGAAGGCTTTCGACCATGTCAATTGGGAGTTTCTGGATTTCATTATGATGCGGATGGGGTTTAGGGCAAGATGGAGGGGATGGATCAAGTTCTGCATTTCCTCCGTCAGATTCTCTGTCCTGGTTAATGGTATCCCGTGTGGTTTCTTTGGCAGCTCCAGGGGTCTCAGGCAAGGTGACCCCCTATCCCCCATGCTGTTCATCCTAGTGATGAATGCTTTGAGTAAAATGATGGATCGTGCGTCGGGCGGAGGCTTCTTAAGAGGATTCTCAGCTCCGATCGGGGTGCCCGGTGCCCGAAGAGTCTCTCATTTGTTTTTTGCGGATGACACCCTGGTTTTCTGTGATGCCGATATGGATCAGCTGACCTGCCTGAAGCAGGTCCTGCAGTGGTTTCAGATAGTATCAGTGCTCAAAATCAACCTCGGCAAGTGTGAGATTATCCCGGTGGGTGAGGTTGCTAACATTGATGCTTTGTCTCATGTTCTCAGATGTAAGGTGGGCTCCCTTCCCACTACTTACCTGGGTCTCCCATTGGGCGCTTTGCATAAGGATACTACAGTTTGGAATCCAGTGTTCGAAAGGGTTGAAAAAAGATTAGCAGGCTGGCAGAAACGGTACTTGTCAAAAGGCGGCAAGGAAGTGCTCATTAAAAGCACTTTATCGAGTATGCCCACCTATTACTTGTCCCTGTTGCAAGCTCCTGTGAGCATCACAGAAAAACTGGAGCGGCTTCAAAGGAATTTTCTTTGGGATGCGGTGGATGGAACTAGAAAGTTTCATCTAATGAATTGGCAGACAGTCCTTCCCCAAAGAAGTGGGGTGGACTTGGAGTAAAAGATCTTAAAGTATTCAACAGAGCTTTGTTGGGGAATTGGTTGGGAAGATTCAGGGTTAAAGAGCATGCTCTATGGAGGGAGGTCATAGTAGAAAAGTACGATTCCACGGGAGGGGGTTGGAGGACCAAGGCAATCACATCACCTTTCGGGTGTGGCATGTGGAGGAGCATTATGAAGAATTGGAATCCTTCAGTGGCAACATCACTTACCGGGTGGGAGATGGAAGGAGAATCAGCTTTTTAAATCATAATTGGTGCGGAGAGGATCCTCTGAGGGTCTCCTTCCCCCACGTTTTCAGAATTTCAAATCATAAGGAATTGTTGGTCCAATAGATTCGTAAGGAGCATGAAAGGGTAGCATGGGACCTCTCATTTTGAAGGAACATGCAAGATTGGGAGATTGCGGAGCTTCAAGATTTATTGACACTGCTATATGGGCAAGACAGGCCCCAGCCATCCTGTGACTCTTGGAGATGGGGTTTGTGTGGCGACGGTTTGTTCACCGTAAAGTCCTTTTACCAGAGTATGTTGGTGCGAGAAGAGGCCTCTTTTCCATACTCCTCGATCTGGATTCCTAAGGCACCTACAAAAGGTGTGCTTTTTTGCATGGCTAGCTGCGAGGGGGTGATTTTGACTGCTGAGAATCTGCGAAAGAGAGGAATAACACTTGTTAGTAGGTGCTACATGTGTAAAAGCTCAGGGGAATAAGTTGATCATCTTTTGTTGCATTGTCCTGTGTCCTCGGCTTGTGGAGGGCAATTCTGAACCTTTTTGGTGTTCAATGGATGGGCCGGTATCCATAGAAAAAGAAAGCAAAAGGCGTGGAAGTACGCCACGTTAGCTCTCATGTGGATAGTTTGGGGGAGAGAAATAGGAGAGCTTTTGAGGGGACTGAGTCTACTTTTTCACATCTTAAGAATAGTCTTTTATCTTTGATCGCTTTTTGGTGCACTCATGTAGCCCCCATTTGTACAGAAGATTGAGCGTCTTTTATAGAGAATCATGTTCTGATGTAAATTCTCTACTTTTTTGTATACTTCTTGTATACGGGAGTTCTTTCCCTTTTGATTAATACAATTTACCTTATTAAAAAAAAAACTCTTATGGGTATCTAATTTCTTATACTTTGTGAAACCCTTCAAATATATGAACTGAGATAAAAAAAATTACTAGAAGAAGAGAACCCAGATAAGAAATTCGAGTATTACCCGTAAAAACCCGTGCGTGTTTAAGATTTCTCAAGGTTTGATTCCAACCTTTTTCTTCTTCTTTTCTCCTTCCCCTTTTCCTCCGTTTCTGAAACAGAGTATATCTGTATTGAAGCAGACGTTCCCCTTTTTCTAATTTTCGTTTGATAGCCTTAAGTTTTGGTTTTGGGTTACATATGGGCTTCAGCCCTTTTGAAATCCCTTATTTCTTTTTTTCGTTTTCTTTTTCGTTTGTTTTGTTTAGTATTGTATTGTTTTTGTTTTGTTTTGTTTTTTTAGTTAGTTTCTTATAAAAGATTTTTTGTTATTATTATTATTATTATTATTATGCTAATGACCATATACACCTTTATTAAAAATATATAGGGTATTACAAAAGGCCAACAGTTTGATCAAGTTGGAATATGAGTTCAAAACAAACATACCGCCATCATAGAAAAACACTTGAAATTTTGGACCAACTATATTAAAAGAAACCGTCTTAGACTAATTAACTAACCTGCAGGCAATCGTTCAATCCATCCAACATTATTGCGCATATTTTTATCACATGCTCCTGCGTGAAATAAGATATCAAGTGTCAATTTCTCATTATCCAAACCGAACTTAAACATTTTACTTACCCAAAAGAAAAAAACTTAAGTACAAATGTGAAGGAAAATCTGATGCAAAGCTTCTACCAAAGACATCATTATATAGTCTGATAACTTCGTGAAATATGACTCACTTCCACCTTGATCAACCCCTTTCTCAACAGCCAGTATAGCAGAAAGTAACAGGATTGACATGGCTTGAACAGCAAAATTATAGAATTACATCAGCAACTTAAAGAATTACATGAAAACAAAGAAACCATATGGAATCAGAGAATTCTCACCGTTGACAGCAGATATCCTGAGATCATTGTGGGTATACAATTTCATAAGTGAACAAGGATTGAAACAGCTTGTTTCATGCATTAAGTCATTGATATCACTTGTTTAATTTGACTTCACTTGAAAACTCTAGAGAAAAAGAAAACATGCAGGCGATTTACACCAACCTGGGAAATCCATGGGTAAAAAGTCTTCTTTCAATATATCAGCGGAACAGCATAGCAAATTACAGGCTCTAACTTTCACCTCTATGACATCTTGATTCTTGGATATTATTTTATCTCCATGCTTGATTTTCTCTATGCTGCAAGATGTGAAGCTTAAGGAAAATTCTAGGTACCCCCTAATAACCACCTCAACCAGCAGTCTTAGTACTTGATAAATCCAAAGAAAGAACCCTTGTTCAATTTGACTTCACTTAACAGCACATGAGAAAAAGAAAACATGAAGGTGATCGATAAGCCAACTTGGGAAATCCATGGGTAGAAGTCTTCCTGCAATATATCACAGTACCAGCATAGCATATCACAGGCTACAACTTTCACCTCTGGACATCTCCTTTCTTGAACATCATTTTATCTCCAAGCTTGATTTTCTCTACACTGCAAGATGTAAAGCTTAAGTAAGATACCAGGTACACCATATCCTTGATAACCACCTCTCCCCAATAGGCTTCACCTTTTTTATGAATCCAAAGCAAGAACTAGACATTAATCATAGCTGTTAGATTCCCATATCGGTAGTGGATGGACTGGTTTCATGATTTTGCACAATCCTCACCTCACGATCTAATTTTTTGGTTGAATTAGGCTCAAAGTCCATTTTTAACATAGTATCAGAGCCAACACCATTTAAATTCTTGGTTTACCCTATTTGAGATGTCCATGCTCCAATTAACAAGCCTAAGTGTGCGAGGTGAGTTAGATTTCTACATTGGTAGTGGACGGGGGACTTGATCTCCTTATATTGTTTTAGATAATCTTCACCTCATGAACTAGCTTTTGGGATTGAGTTAAACTTAAGGTCCATTTCTTAACAGTATCAAAAGTTCCGCCGAGATGGTCAAATCTCAATGATAAAAGCTTGCCTATTATCATCTAACTCATAATTTTCATAGTCCAAAAATCTCCATGACAAAAGCTTACCTATTATCATCTAACTCATAATATTCATAATCCAACTTTGCAGATATGGTCATAACAGGTTGAAGTTCAGCACATTTAATTAAAAATGGCATGATTGCACTCATGTAAGGAAGAAAATCCTGTCCCATGCACTTGCAAATTCTAGTACAGGCCTGCAACGAAATAAAGAAAATAAAGGGGGGCGAATATATAAAGAACTTTTAATATTAAAATCAAGTGATTAACACATACGCCTAGCATGTACTTAGTAGTGGGATCATCCGCCTTCGCTTGTAATCCTTGTAATGACATAAGCACTTCCATGACCTTTAATGAAAACAACAAAAGGGAAACAAATAAAAGTAAGCTCTATGTTGAGAATCGGCCAAAAGCAAATAAGCTCACACTAGCATGCCAAGAACAGAAGAGAATGCCAAGAGAGGCGGAAAGGAGGGAGACCAAAATGGAATTGGTAAGAATAAGGATATTCCTGTCATTATTTTGTTGTTGAAAGACGTAGTAACTCGAGCAAGAGATATACTATGGTTTGACTACAGTAAAGCCATCTGACATAGCATAACAAATGAAACAGGAAAGAAGAAATCCCAATCGATGGGATTATTATGTGTTCAGCACTCCATCAGTATGGAACTAAAAAACATGTACTGGAGCCACTGGGCATAATTGGCAGAAGAGACCTGCTGTACTTCATCTTTGAATTTCTCCTTGCCGACAGCCATCCCAACAACACTTATGCACTCCATTGCTCTGGCACGAAGAATAAGAATAGAATTAAGATGTGCGTTTATCAGGACAGTTCTCAAGTGTGGCATAACGGTGTCATAGTTTGTTCGGAAGTGCTCCTGTTGACATATAAAATACATATTTGCCTTCATTATTCATAAATAAGTAGAAATAGTACTGAGCCAAAAATAAATACACCAGTTAATACCTTAACAGATTGAGCAATAGAAGACAATGCAGTTAATGCTTGTTCTTGGTCCATTTGTTTGTTATTCTGCATTTCAAGCAACAAAAAACCGAAAAAGGCATCATTAGTCTCTTGCACTTGTCACACTCAGCAGTGACATACTTAGTAATTTGGTGACCTTTATATTTTCACACCTGTAGAAGTACAAGCAGTTTGTTAACTATCTCATCTAGGTAAGGTATCAAAGTTTCTGGCCCGTCAGGCACACAGAAGTTGCAGAGAGCTGCCGTGGCAAATGCCTATAAAAATGTGAAAGAGTAAAGGAAGCAAATTAGTTTATCTGTTATTCTATCTGTGGATAAAAAGTAAAAAAATTTAAAAACTAAACAGGTCTTAAACCTAGACAAGGTTAAAGATCATCAATTATATGCTATATGCAACCCCCTTGCAAAGGTGCAGTAAGAATAAAAAGTTTTGCTGGTAGTTTCATGCATCAAGGATAATTTGATCTTCTTTTAGCCTGCCTTTACGCAAAGGACTAGCAGCATTCATAAATGTTATGTATCAGACAGGTCAGACCTGCACTCGAGGATTTTGAAAATCATCCATGGCTGCAGCTAATGCAAGGAATATTTGGTTATGGTATTGTTCTTGCACAAGCGGAGAGAAGTCAATCAACACTGAGAAATTGCCCAGCAAGCAGCCCATCTGACTCGAGGATGAGGATCTTGGAAACAGTTTTAAATCATATTCATCATTTGCTCCAGACTCTTAATCATCGCCTGTAATAGTAAAGAAGCTATGATTCCAAGGTAATCGCCTAAGAGAAAAAGTGAAAGAGATAACTTTAAACAATAAAGCATAGAGTAAAGCATTCTGGCAGAGTAATTGGGCATGTGGGCAAACTATCTTGTAAATTTAAGCAGTTGGCCAGCAGAAAACACCTCCTAAACACAATGAGTTGAAATAATATGCCTATAATTAAACCATAGCCATAACTAATACACAACTAAGACAATTCTTGTACCTCTGAGAAACCGTGAGCAACCTGAGCAAGTGCAATGAGAGCTGCATGCCGCTTCTCCCACTCCGGGGCAGCTAAGTAAGCGCGCAACTGCTCTATTGCAATATGAGTAGTAAACTCACCTCGTAATGCAAGAGAAAGCCGGTGTAAACCCTCCTCACCAACTTTGCGGTCACAGATCAATATCCCGGCATAATCATGCACGTTCTCGCCACTATTCCAAGCAGGGTCATCTTTAATATCTAGTAATAACTTTAATAACATTGCAGAACATCTGCTAACAAACAAAGGCAATCTCTTCAGCAAGCATGTCGCCTTCTCCTTCGCCTCGATCAAAGTTATAAAGAATAGAACCGCAAAGTGCTTCGTTCTTTGATCTAAACTCTCAGATTTTGCTATCTCAAACATGATATACACCACATCCACTAGCTGCCTCCTGAAGAACCTAGGCTCATTCTTCGCCAACTTAATAAAAACTTTCAGAGGTTCATGTGCTGCAGCCTTCTCCTCATTGTTGCTCAATGCATTAGTCAACGTCCTCATCATACCTGGCAATAAATCCTGAAACAACTCCTTTTCATTTGAACTCAATAAGCACTTAATGAAGTTGAACACAGCACTCATGGCCTCGATCCTAACATCTAGATCAAGGGTATAATCATTCAGTGTATTTAAGAATAGTGAGTGCATATCTTTTACGCAAGGGACAATTGTTTCACCTATGTCCTCGGCTAGTTGCGCAAATAATATGAAAGCTGACCTCTTTAAGTAGTTGTTTAAAGTGGAAGTGAGGTATTGGTATAAGAATGGCAATAATTCAAGCCAATTTTTATCTGGAAGAAGTGAAGCAGCCAGCTTCGAAACAGTGTCACAGAGCTCTTGGATGATGAATCTTGATTCTTCGCACATGATTCGATTAAGGAGGATTGATTTGACGGTGGTTTGAGTTGACACACTTAGATTGCTCCAAGTGCACAAGTCATCCTCATCAGTTAGCAACTGTTTTAAGAGGACAGTACACTTTTCACGGGAGTAAATGTCATAGGAAGAGCCAAGAGCAAGCTTAAGAACAAGGGAGTTAGGATCCTTGTGCTTCAACATGTTGAACATTGACTTAGCCTCAGAAACTGTTTCCTCGGAGCTTTCCATTTGATTGGAAATGAAGGTTTCAAATGGCTCCGATTGGAGCCCCAAAATGGCCTCCATCTGGACCTTATGGAACTGAGTCAACACACTATCCATGACAGTATTTTGAGGGAGAGACTAGGAAGAGTATGGAGCTGTGAGAATGTGGTTTATCTGACAGTTTAAATGAAAATATATAGAATATCGTTTCCCACCAATACCTTATGATTTATGAAAAGGAGAAAACTACAGGCACCTCATTCAAGATACTGCAAAAAAAACTGGAATTAGCTACCAACGCCGTCGCTAATCTGTCTCTAAAACGCAAGTAGCTAGCGGAATATCTTGATAATCCATTGCTAATCCGTCACTAAATGAGATTAGCAACGGATTTTTCTATTTAGCTATATAATTTGTCCGTCGCTAAAACCTAATATATATATATAATTAAATTAATATCATATATACTATGGTCAATTCCGCTTGTTTTTTAAAAATTATAAAGGCATATGTAAGCAAGGCTCTTACTTAGCTTGAGGTGATCCCAAGCACTCTCTGATATTATTAATGATAAACACGCAACATCCCTTCGGCAGCAAGAAAGTCCAACTCATGCTCCACCTCATTGCTGTCGACACCATTGTTGGAGGTCAAATGTGCCTTAGGCAATCTCAACTGACTCTTTCCAATAGTGCCTAAATCAATGGGCTCAAAGTACTATTAACTTTATATTTTAATAGGGTCTTCGACAGAATTAAACAACATATGGCTAAATTATTAACTTGTTCAAGGACTGGTTTTGGGGTAATTTCCATTAATAAAACCGAATTTCCCTTTTTGCTTCAAGACCATTGATAGCTGCTTTTACCCAGATATCATAATTGTCACTTGTCAAAGTATATTTGGTGATCGACTTACCCGGACTATCTGCGGAACTCAGATAGTAGATTCACCGTGGGTCGTGTACAACTAGCATCTTACTCTCTATGGTACAATATATATATATATGTGAATACCTACCAATAATACAAAATATAAGTTTCATATTTTTCTATTTATAATCATTTGCACCTAGAGGTGTCAATTTGAGCCCAAACTCATTTGACATGCTGACTGTTGTGACACCCTAGGCACCATATTGACAAAACACGAGAGAGATTATTGGGTATATAAGTAAACATGGGTCAATCCCAAGCTACTATGCCACATCTTTTGCAAGAACATGGAGTTTAGTACACTCCACCGCCAGTGCCAACTGTTATACGAATAAGGATGTATCGCTATAAGAGTTTCTGAAATTGAAATCATCAAAGTTCACAGGTTCAGTAAGTTGTTCATGGACCATTTTCTTCCGGACAACCTGAGGCAAAAATATGCTAGAGACTTTGAGAGATTGGTTCGGACTCCAGATATGAATGTGTCAACGTACAATACCAAGTTTTGTAATCTGGCTAGATATGCTCCTTACTTAGTGCTTACCTAAGAAGCTCGAGGTCAGAGGTTTGTTAATAGGTTGGTTGGTCGTTTATACATTGTAGTAACCCCACATATGAAGACTTTGCCCTACTTTGATGCAGTCGATCTCGCTAGAGAGATTGAAAAAAGGGACGTGACGAGCGAACAGCTAGTGATTTACGTAAGAAGGCCAAGACATGAGGGTCTTGCAATGGCAGTTTTAGTGAAAATCGCAGAGCAGGAAATTGGGGACAATACCAATAGGGTTCTCAGACAAGGACACATTTGTCTTTACAGTCCACATACATACCACATACAGACAGGGTACTAGGGGACCATCATCATCTGGACATCGTAATTCTGGGCAAATTTATGCCACTACTCCAGTATGTTATACCTTTAGTAGGACACACTTGGGGCAGTGTCGTTTTCTGACTGGAATGTGCTTTTGGTATGGCCAGTTCGGACATCACTCGAGGGATTGCCCTCATCCTACGAAGAATTTCAACCACGCTTCTATTTAGTCAGCTGCACCTACTCAGATTACTCGTAATACTTTAGGTGCTGTTGGTACTGGAAATAGAGTCGATGTGCTGGAGATCGTGCTATTGTGAATCAAGGACAAGGGAATGCTGGTAGAGGTTCGACGAGAGTTTTTGCATTTATTAGACAGGATGCTCAGGCCTCAAATGATGTGGTTACAGGTATTCTTTCGATATGTTCATTTGATGCACTTGTGTTGATTAATCCGGGATCTACTCACTCTTATATGTCCTTGTACTTTGCTTTGAGGTTTAGTAGACAGCCTGAGCTCTTGAATGATCTTTTTCTAGTTGCTACTCCTATTGGAGAGTCTCTATTAGCTGAATAAGTGTATTGTGCTTGTCGAATTCGGGTTGAGGGTAGGGATACTCTAGCTAACCTTATTGTACTTGATATGATTGACTTTGACATGTTGATGGGAATGGATTGGTTGTCTTCTTGCTATGCTATCATCGATTGCCATGCAAAGATAGTTAAGTATGAGATACCAAACAAACCAGTTTTGTTTTAAAAGGGGGTCAGGTTCCAGAGATTTGCAAAGTTGTATCTTATATGAAGGCTCGACGACTTCTAAAAAAAGGTTGTTTGGGTCTCTTATCTATTGTAAATGACACAAAAAAGGAAACAATTAGAATAGAAAATGTACTAGTAGTAAGAGAATTTTCTGAAGTATTTCCTGAGGATTTACCAGGATTGCCTCCGGTACGAGAAATAGATTTTGGTATTGATTTGCCACCTGACACACAGCCATATCGATACCCCCATATCGAATGGAACTAGAAGAGTTGAGGGAGCTAAAGCAACAATTGCAGGATTTGTTAAATAAGGTTTTCATCATACCTAGTGTTCACCATGAGGTGCACCAGTATTGTTCGTAAAGAAGAAAGACGGGTCTATGAGAATGTGCATTGACTAAAGACAGTTGAACGAGATAACAATACGCAATAAATATCCTTTGCCTCGTATAGACGACATGGTTGACCAGTTACAAGGATCTGTCCACTTTTCAAAGATTGACCTACGGTTTGGTTATCATCAGTTTCGAGTCAAAGATGAAGATATTTCAACTCGGTATGAGCATTATGAGTTTCTTGTGATGCCTTTTGGACTGACTAATGCTCTAGTTGCATTCATGAATTTAATGAATAGGGTGTTCGAGCCATATTTGGATAGATTTGTAATGGTATTTATTGATGATATCCTGATATATTCCCATAGACAAGAAGAGCACTAGAAGCATCTGAGGACTGTGTTGTAGACAATGCGAGAGCATCGGCTTTATGCTAAGTTCTCAAAGTGTGAATTTTGGCTATACTAGGTAGCATTTCTAGGTCATGTTGTATCCAAGGATGGAATTATGGTGGATCCCAAAAAGACAGAAGTTGTACAGAAATGGCCCAAACCTACTTCTCCTACAGAGATTCGTAGCTTTTCAAGCTTGGCAGACTATTACAGGTGTTTTGCGCGGGATTTCTCCAAAATAGCAGTGCCAGTAACCAAGCTAACACAGAAAAATAAAAAGTTTCAGTGGACGGAGGAAAGTGAGCAGAGCTTTCAAAAAATCAAAACATATTTAACAACTACACCAATATTAGCCTTACCAACAGGTTCAATGGTGGGATTAGGATGTGTTCTCATGCAAAATTGTCGTGTTAGAGCTTATTCTTCGAGATAATTGAAAAAGTACGAGCAAAAATATCCAACACGTGATTATTTTCAAAAACTAAATACTACTAAAGCACATGTTCTTACTTAAAAAATAAAAAACAATAGCATCTACATGGTCATATTTCTAATCTAATACAACCCAAAAAGTAATTCTTCTTCTAGTAGCTTGACCTTTAGATGAACCATATTTGTTAGCTATGTTGGTTTAATCATCCTGATCCTACAAAAAAAAAGATAAATTATAAGCAAGGACAACAAAAGTTTTGATTGTTTCATGCATAGCCATGGGGGGAGATAATATGGGATCAAGACTGTCACACCCCCTTTTTCACTATCCCGGGATTAATGAGGGGTAATAAGGGAGTTTTTCCAATTAAAGTGACATTATTCGATTTTGGAATTTATTATTATTTCAGAGTCGCCACCCGGATTTTTGAAGATGCTCCGGGACACCGTTTTGTTTTGAAAATCCCAAACCGAGGAAGATTTGACTCTGTTTTGATTTGTATGTGACCAGAAATCCGAGTAAGGAATTATGTTAACCCGGGAGAAGGTGTTAGGCATTCCCGAGTTCCGTGGTTCTAGCACGATCGCTTAACTATTATTATTTGGCCTAAATTATCTGATTATTTACGTGTTTTAGCCTATTGCATATTTAAACTCATTGAAATTTAGCCGCTTTTGATAAATATGAATTTATCTTGAAAAACAAGTCACGAGAACGTGCACTCGTTATGCTTTGGACATGTTACAATTACGCCACATGAAATGCACCCGCAATTGCAACACGTGATTTTAATATAGTTTGAAGTTGAAGCCGGGGACATGAGTTGTCGCACCCGAGTGTAGATTACGTATTCAGAACTATGGTCGTGATGGTTTTATAACGCCTATTTGAGGCAATGTTTGGTTATTCTTCGTGTTTTCTATTTGAAGGAGCATTTTAGTTTTAAGATCAATTAGGACATTTATGGATTTATCTTAGACAAGTCACGATGGCGTGCACTTGTTGTTTTTGAACACACGGCAAACACGTCACATGAAATGCACCCGTGGTTGCTATGTACGTTTTATTAATATTTTGAGTTGTGGATCGGAGGCATGAGTTGCCACTCCCGAGTGTAGATTATGGTAGTTTTGGAATCTATTCGATTCTTACCCAATTTTAAAACTAAAGGTATCACTCTACCTAAAGGATTGCCTAAAATAGTGTTCATTAATCCAAAGATAGTATGTTTCGGGCTATGGCCGTATTTTAGCCCCATTAATCGTTTAACCCTTTTGGCCAATCCTAACTATGACTACTTATGCAACGAGGGTAAAACTATTGATTCCTTACAAATTTAATTCCCTCATGACATGTCAACAATTATGCATAGAGCCTCACTGAGACCTTAAACAATATTCACTTTTTGTTTGACAAAAGGGGGCAGAAGTACGTTAGCAGAGTACACATCACATATATGCCTGTATATACCTATGAGAACGTACAGATATACAAGTACCTTCCTAGTTATTTGATTTGTTTTTTCATTTGCAAACTTAAACTACTTCATTTCATGGGAACTTTGTAATTTGAGGAAACATACCACAAGCAAGGATTGATCATATGCAAGGCATTATTCATGACAAATTTATAAGGCCAATTTCAACATATGGGTCACAAGAGAACCTGTTTGCAACCGGTTTTAACCATTACAAACATACTTAGAGTAAACAAATCAATGGCCATCAACAATTTCCTTGTCCGTTTAGATCTAAGGAAAAACTCCAAAACACCAAAACAGACCTACAGCTATTAATTACAAGAATCAAAATTTGACTATAATCACACGCGCTTCGTATGGTCTTTATACAGAATGCTTAAGAGCAAATAGCTGAATCGAAGTTACCAAGTCCTAAATATGGAAATAACAAAGAAAAATCTAAATTTGAATCTCATAAAACTCCTAAATGGGGTACACAAGCTTGATCTTGGGATCTCAAATTCTCATATAATATCTGGCTTGCAAAATCAGCTACAGATCTGATTTGCAAGTCGTCATTGTTCTCAACATATCTCATGGGTTGAAACAGTATCAAACTTTCGCTTTTTCCGGTGTAAGACTCCAACAGCCATCTCATTAAAACAAAGAGAAGAAGTGATCAGTTATCAACCATTTCAGAGGTTATCCAGAACAAAGTAATATTGACTCCTAATATAAATACCATGTATCATTTCATAATAAACAAAACACAGATTCGTGAGATCCATGATAACATAACATGCATTCACACAACTAGATAGTCATTTATCACACAAAATGGTATTCTTTGTCATTATAACATCAAGTGAGCAGTACATTAAGGGATATGAAAACAATACCTTAAATAGCAAAAGACAACAGGAAAACAAGTAAGTCGAAAAACTGATTTGAACTTGAACAGAGCAACATGAAACCAAAACCAAACAGCACTAGCAGGAAACCAGCCCAGAAATTTCGAGTATGAGTACTTAAAGCTCTCAAAATCAAAACACCAAGGAAGAACAGGGAGCTGAGAATTAAAGCAATACACTAATGGATTTTTTGTTTAAAGGAAATGGCCAGATTTTCTCTTTTGTTTCTCTACTGAAAATTTTTGTTTGTGAGCAAGCAGCTGCTATGTTTTCTCCCTATTTGTTTTTGGTACTTTTCTATTTTTTCAGTGTTTTTTGCTATTTTTCATACTAGGGAAGTGTTATGTGTGTGTAGAGTGTGTAAAAGAGTGTAAAATATATCCAAAGATGTCCAAAAGTATCTAAAGGTGTGTTCAAAGGTCTGTATATATAGAGGTTTTAGGGTAGGATCTTCTCAGCATATTCCCTATCCTAAATGAGCTGAAAAAGATACAGGTACAATTGTCAACCCTATCCTTTTGGGACAGTTGTACCTTCTTCTAGAACATTCTATTAATTCCAACCCTTATCCTCTTTTAAAATTACTGTTTTACCCTTAAAATATCTGATTTTATGATATTTTCCTAGTTCTAGAAGTTTCTTGGGTTGTTACACCCAAGATTCTTCAATTGAAAGTCCTATATTACCCCTTAATGTCCTTAGAATTACCCTTAGGTAACTAAGGTTAAGGTTGATTGGGTTACCTATTAACTCTAGTTAATTAACTCTAGTTAGGCTCTCTAGTTAATTAAGATTACTAGGTGTTCTCAGTTAGTGGATCATATAACTTACTTTAGTTAATTAAACCTAATTAGTTATTCTTAACTAGTATTAGGACTTAGCTAGCTATTACAAGGTCATCACTTGAATTAGACTAACCTTGAGCTATTAGTTAGGGGCTTATGTGACTAATTACTTTGTTTTAGGACTTAATTGGAAAAAAATCATAAATTAGGACTTAGTTAATTAATGGTGCTCAATTAGTTTGTCCAACTGATTCTTATTTTTAGCTAATTATATTAGTAACTAAACTCTTAATGAAGTTAGGAGCCTTATTAGCTTAAATTAGTTAGTTTAGGTTCTTAGAGTTAGTTTCTAATTATGTTATTAGTTGTCTTAGTTTTAAAAGGTATATCTAATGACCTGCCCAATAATTATCTAAAATCAAGAGAGATGGGCAGTAACCTCTAGAGAGGGGAGAAAGTGACAGTGAAGGTATTCTGGGAAATTAAACATGGATAAAGCTAAATATTGATTTTAACAAGTAGAAACACCTAATAAATTGATAATGATTAGCAGGAAACCTTAACGACTAAACATGGTTGCAAACAGTCAAGAACATGCCTAACATGTTAAACGATGAATCAAACAAATTGAAGGCAGTGTGAATTGAAGAAAGACGATCACACATACAAACAGTGACAAAACAAATTATGCCAAGAATCATGGTTATCAAGAAACCTAGTTACTAATTAACGAGAAGAATTAACTAAAACATTCTCATCACAAATATGTTTAGAGCTTAACTAATCAGGAAGAAGAAGCATGAACACGTAGAAGAAGATAGCGAAAGAGAAACAAAAAACCTAGACCTAAAATAGTGACACAATAAGAAAAGTGATTAAAACAAAATATTCATGATTTTGGTTTAAAAGGACAAAGAAACAGATAGAGAGAGAGGGGCGAATACCCATCTAAGGCTTTGGGTGAACTCCGGCGACTTGCCGAAATTTGGCCGGACTCCGGCAGGTTTGGAAATGGTCCAAACCCGCATGAATTGATAGCTCTCATCGAAAGTTGTCGACTCATGCAGGTGTGAGCCATTGGAGGTCTTTGAATCAACTCGTAGAAGAAAAACTAGGATTTTAGACTTTCGGATTTGAAATTGCTCTTTCTAGGGTGAATTTTTGGGGGAAATAACGATGGGGTATGGTTGAGGGAAAGACGTGGATCAACTGGTGAGATTTTGAGGTTGATTGGAGAAGCTCCGCCTCTAGAGGCGATTTTCGGCTAGCGGAGTTAGGGCGGGGGGACGGTGGGACTACGGTGGGGACTAGCCGGTGAGAGAGAGAGGATAGAGATGAGAGGGAGGGGTGGGTGTTAGACTTAGGAGACTGAGGAGGGGTAGGGGCTTTGAGACAGTAGTATAGTAAAAGGGTGTGGGGTTCCCAGCCGTTAGATCAAATGAGATCAACGGCTGGGATTTGTCCTAATTGAAACGGGGTCGTTTAGTGTAACAGAGGTCTGAATCGGGTAGGGGATTTGGGCTGGGTCGTTTGGGTAGTGTTTAAAGAACGAATTGGGCCTGGGTCTTTCTTGGCCCGGGTCCATTTAATTCATTTGAAAAACCACCTTAATTAATTAAATTCACCTATAATTAAAACTAAATGTAATAATTAGCTATAATCCTAATCTGTTTAATTAATTAATAAATTAAAATCACACCATTTAATTTACTCCTAGTTCAATTTCATAATTTTGTTAAAGAAAAAGTAACTAAATCAAGAAGTTAAATATTAACCCCATTCTATATCAGGTAATTTACATCTCGCTGTCATTTAAATAACAATTAAAGGTTATACACCTAATTAAGTCATCTTAAATTATTTACACGTTTAAAAGACGAATTATGGCCACATAATGTAAAATAAATTCACAAATAGCATTAAAATTTAACAAAAATCCATAAACTAATTATTTTATTGAGATTTTTGTAGGATTATATGATAAGTAAAAATCACGTGCTCACAGCTGCCCCTCTTTGCTTGAAAACACGAAGAGTTTTCGGGCAAAGACAAAGTGAGCAACCATAAACGACTTTTAACCATTCATATGTTCCATTGTGAAGCGTTTTTGAAAGATTTGACCGGACCTTGCTTCAAAGGTTGCCTACATATCCTTGGCTATAAAGAAATCAGGTCAGTATAGTTTTGGAAGTTTTGGTAGCTGGGACTACCGAGTAACTGTGGTTTCACTGCGGTTTCTGTTGCTGACCTCCTTATTACACCGAAGTAGAAAAATGGAAAAGACTAATCTAAACCTATCAACTATGAGTTACAAGAGTCCTATCTATTAATCTGCTGAAGCCTGATCTTGAATCTTGGCTGCTTTTATACATATTTGATCTGGACCTTGATGCTTGTTAGTTGTAGGCGCTGGTTCAATCTTCTTCAGTACTTCGGATAAAGAAGGGACATGCGTCGCTTGTGACTTCAGTCTTGTCTTGAGCGGTCCACATCTTTTCCGCTTTTGTATTTTGGATTCAATGTCCTAAAAATATAATCTGCACAAAAATCAAAACAAACGAACGAAATATTCTGCCCCAGTTTTCACCAGAAAAATTTCGTGAGTTATTGTAAGGAAATCTACACTACTTTGTTATTGAAAGCAATGAAAAGTTGGGAATGGTGTACCCGGAGTTATTGTAGACTAGGGAGTGGAATATCCTATGCCCAAAAAGTAAAATCAACTAGGGGTTGGAGACCCTACGTTGGAAAGATCGACAGGTTATGCTATCGTCAAGAAAAGATCAGCGGGTTATGCCTGTGTCTGAGGGGAAGGATCAACGGGTTATGCCGTCGTCAAGAAAGGGATCACCAGGTTATGCTGGTGTCTGGAAAGGTCGACAGGTTATGTTGTTGCCGGAAAAGAGATCACTAGGTTATGCCAATGTCAGGAAATAATCAACAGGTTATGTTGTTGTCAGGAAAAGATCACCAGGTTATGTCAGTTTCTGAAAGCTCAATAGGTTATGATGTTGCCTGGGGAAAAGAGATTACTGGGTTATGCCAGTATCAAGAGATGATCAACGGGTTATGTTGTTTTCAGAAGGATCGCCAGGTTATGCCGGTGTATGGAAAGGTCAACAGGTTATGCTGCTGCCTGGGGAAAAGGAGATCACTAGGTTATGCCAGTGTCAGGTAATGTTCATGGGGTTATGTCGTTGTCAAAAAAGATCAACAGGTTATGCTATTGCCTGGGGAAAGAGATCACTGGGTTATGCCAGTGACAGGAGGTGTTCAGCAGGTCGTGTTGTTGCCAAGAAAGAGATCACCAGGTTATGCCGGTGTATTGAAAAGGTCAACAGGTTATGTTGTTGCCAGAAAAAGAGATTACTGGGTTATGCCAGTGTCGGGGAATGATCAACAGGTTATGCTGTTGTCAGAAAGATCACCAGGTTATGCGGGTGTCTGCTAGGGAGTGGGACCCTATATTGGAAGAATCATCGGGTTATGCCGGCATCAACTAGGGAGTGGAGACCCTATGTTGGCATCAACTAAGAAATGTAATATCCTACGTTGACATCGAGTTATGTCGGCATCAGGTTATGTTGGCATTAACTAGGGAATGGAGACCATATGTCGGCATCAACTAAGGAATGGAACATCCTATGTTGGAAAATGTGTAGCTAAGGATTGGAGGCCATATACTACTTTAAGTTTGAATTGTTTTCAACATCATTTTTCTTCTTTTCTTTTCTTTTCATTTTATTCTGAGTGAATGCGGGAAAGAATTTTGGAGAAAACTTCCCTTTTTGGAGTTGTTGCTGCAGAGCTGCTTCTAGCTTTTGCGCCTTTCTTCTGGTTACACTTGAATTTTTCAAGGTTGCTTTTGAATCACACCTGTTTCCTTCAAACAAAGAACGATCGTCAGTTTGAAACGATGGTTGGTTTTGCGGCCTTGATTATTTCAGCTTGCTTGATCTTGGACCCTTTGATGAATATTTCAACCGCTTGCTTGCTTGCTGGGGATTGGGTTTTATCTTGAATCCCGAGGATCTTGCCTTTCTGAATGGAAATTGGATACGTGGGATCCAACATTTTGACTTTATTTTGCCTTGGTAGGTCTTTCACTCGCTTTTTTTTTTCTTTTTGGGGTTTTCGGAGCATCGGTAAAATTCAGGCTCCTAAGACTTGCTGCAACGGCTAGTCGCGTGGGACTTAACCTTTCCAACTTTATTTCGCCTCATCGGCCTTTCTTTTCCAACTTTAAACTTTAAAGCATTTGGAGCACTTCAGCTTTTCAAACTTTGCCGAGAGGGTAAGCCACGTGGGACTTAGCCTTTCACTTCAATCGCCTTTATAGGCATTTCGATTCGATTTCCTCTTTCTAAAAGTTTACGTTTGAAGCATCGGCTGTTGCGGCCAGTCGGGATCGACTCGTTGCCCCTGATGAGGCTCGGTGCCCTTTGCATGTTGGCTCGCGTCAAACGAGAATCCCGTAAATCGGTTTTGCCATCCTTTCTTTGTTTTACCTTAGAAACAGAGTCAGACTGAAAGGGATTGAAAGAGAATAACAAAGAAACTGAGACAATGAATTTTGACAAGAAATATCCCTTTCGGGGAAGAGAAAAAGGACTTACCTGGAGTGTACGCGGCTTTCAATGAACATGACATGCGTCTTGGACTGGATGCCTGATCTATATAAACCATCTGACTCTCAGAAATTCGTCACGACTTTTAACTCGAGGTTGAGAAACCTTGCCCCAGACCATGTCGATATTAGTGACCAATCATCCTCTTTTCGATTAGTAGTGCCCTTTCGGGTTTTCACCAACTAACCTCTCTCATTTCTCTTCTCGCCATAGCCCTGTAGTGCTCTTTGCGAGTTTTCACTAGCAAGACTCTCTCATTTTTAATTTCTCTACTCACCGTCGCCTTATGGTGCCCGTGTGGGTTTTCACCGATAAGACTCTCTCATTTCAATTTCTCTCATTGCTTGTATGAGGTCCATATAGATGTATCTTCCCATTCTAACTTTTCTTTATTGATCGATCAGAAGGACTTGAATAGGATTTGGGGTAAAAGAATTTGTATTGAATTACAATCTTGGAACTTTCAGGCGAATAATTGCCGAATCTCTACTCTTGCCCCAGCTTAATTCTTGGGGGAAATGTGGATTTTTATTTTGGGTGACTGAACCCCAGGGAGAGGCTGCCTACGTATCCTTTCGGAATCAAGTCAAACGTAGTTCAGAGAACTTTTTGTTTTTGTTTGATTTTCCTTCGTTTTTCTTTTGATTTTTTTTCCTCTTTTTTTTTCTTCTTTTTTTTTTCTTTTTTTTTTCAAGTTCCAAAGAGGGTAGTCAAAGAAGAGTAACCGGCTCAAAGGGTTTATAAAAATGATAGTGTTTGGGGTAGCATGAATGAAAGCCTTCGTCATTTCGATCGTAAGTATCATCCTCACGAAACAAGTCAAACATAATACCTTTTGACTGCATCTGCATTGACAGCCGTTTCGGGGTCATTTCCTTCGATATCCCCCAAGTATAACGCTCCTTTTGGTAGCAATTTCCTTATGATGTATGGACCTTTCCAATTCGCGGCGAACTTTCCTTTCGCCTCTTCGTGATGTGGGAGGATTCATCTTAAAACGAGTTGCCCTACTTCAAAGTTCCTAGGCCGTACTTTCTTGTTGTAGGCGCGGGCCATTCTTTGTTGGTACAACTGCCCGTGGAAAACTGCGGCCATCCTTTTCTCATCAATCAGAGTTAATTGTTCCAATCGGGTTTTGAGCCATTCATCATCCTCAATTTCTTCTTCGACAATAATCCGAAGAGAAGGAATTTCAACTTCTGCGGGTATTACGGCTTCAGTGCCATAAACCAACAGGTAAGGAGTAGCTCCAACTGATGTGCGCACTGTCATGCGATATCCCAATAATGCAAAGGGAAATTACTCGTGCCATTGCCTGGAAGTTTGAATCATTTTCCTAAGGATCTTCTTGATGTTTTTGTTTGCTGCTTCATCGGCGCCATTGGATTTGGGCCGGTAATGGGTGGAATTGCGGTGTGTGATTTGGAACTGTTCACACACCTCCCTCATCAAGTTACTATTTAGATTCGCAGCATTATCGGTAATGATAGTCTTTGGGATACCAAAACGACAAATGATATTAGAGTGCACGAAATCCACTAGTGCTTTCTTAGTGACAACTTTGAATGTGACTGCCTCGACCCATTTCGTAAAATACTCGATAGCGACCAAGATAAATTTGTGCCCGTTTGAGGCCTTTGGCTCGATCGGCCCGATGACATCCATTCCCCAGACAACAAACGGCCAAGGTGCTGACATAGGATGCAATTTTGATGGTGGCGCATGGCTCAAATCTCCGTGTATTTGACACTTATGGCATTTTCGGACAAAGCTGAAACAATCTTTCTCCATGGTCATCCAATAGTACCCAGCCCGCAAGATTTTCTTTGTGAGGACATATCCGTTTATGTGGGGAACGCATACCCCTGAATGCACCTCGTTCATAATCTTTTCGGCTTCTTTGGCGTCTATGCATCTTAATAGATTCAGGTCGGGAGTCCTCTTATACAGTACTTCCCCACTTAGGAAGAAACTGTCGGCGAGTCTCCGGATGGTTCTCTTTTGGTCCCGTTGGCCTGCTCTGGATATTCTTTTGTTTTCAAGAATCTTTTGATATTATGATACCAGGGTTGGACATCGGGCTCTATTTCGATCGTGTTGCAATAACCATGCCTTTCCTTGATTTGAATTTCCAACGGGTCAATGTGAACATTACCCGAATATGGCAGCATGGCAGCTAGGGTAGCTAGCACATCGGCTAACTCGTTGTGGCATCGAGGAATATATTTAAACTCGACAACTTTGAATCGTTTGCTAAGATCTTCCACATGTTGTCTATATGGAAGGAGCTTAACATCTCGAGTTTCCCACTCTCCCTGAGCCTGCTTGATGATCAAATCTGAATCTCCCATGATCAATAACTCTTCTACATCCATGTCAATGGCCATGTTCATACCCATTAAACAAGCTTCATATTCGGCAGTATTGTTTGTACAGAAGAACCGAAGGTGGGCCGTGGCGGGATAGTGTTGTCCCGTGGGTGAAATTAAGATTGCCCCAATCCCAACACCCTTTGCATTGACTGCTCCATCAAAGAACATTTTCCAGGTGTTGTCATCCTTAGAAATTATCTCGACTGAATTTACCTCCTCATCTGGGAAGTAAGTACTTAGAGGTTGGTAGTCGTTATCGACATGATTTTCTGCCAAGTGATCTGCCAAGGCCTGGGCTTTCATTGCCGTGTGAGTGACATAGACTATGTCGAATTCGGTAGCAAAATCTACCACTTTGCTAATCTCCCGGTGGGCATTGGTTTTTGGAATATATACTTTAATGGATCCAGCCTAGTGATGAGGTAGGTGGTATAGGCCAACAAATAATGTCGGAGCTTCTGAGCGACCCAAGTTAGAGCGCAACAAGTTCTTTCCAACAGCGTATACTTGGCTTCGTAGCTCGTGAACTTCTTGCTCAAGTAATATATGGCATGTTCTTTCTTCCCGGTTGCGTCATGTTTCCCAAGAACGCATCAGAAGGAATTTTCTAACATCGTCAGGTACAAGAACAAAGGTCTTCCTGGTTCTGGCGGAACTAGCACTGGCGGGTTCGACAGATATTCTTTGATCTTGTCAAAAGCGCCCTGGCATTCGTCTGTCCATTTGATGGCTGCATCTTTCTTCAATGGCTTGAATATAGGCTCACATGTGGATGTCAACTGAGCGATGAACCTACTGATGTAATTCAACCTACCCAGCAGACTCATGACCTCTTTCTTGGTTCTTGGAGGTGGGAGATCCCGAGTAGACTTTATCTTTTTTGGTTCCAGCTCGATGCCCCGTCGGCTGACTATAAACCCCAGTAATTTCCCAGATGGAACTCCGAAGGCACACTTGGCCGGGTTTAATTTCATATCATACTTACGCAGGCGTTCGAAGAATTTCCTCAAATGCTGGACATGATCATCTTGCGTCCTGGATTTAATAATCTTATCATCCACGTGTACCTCAATCTCTTGGTGCATCATGTCGTGGAAAATGGGGTCATGGACCTCATGTATGTTTCCCCAGCGTTCTTTAGACCGAACGACGTGACTCGATAACAATAGGTGCCCCTGGGTATAGTGAAAGTTGTCTTTTCTGCATCTTCCTCATCCATCAATACATGGTGATATCCAGCATAGCATTCCACGAAAGACTGTACCTCATATTTGGCAAAACTGTCAACCAGGATATGTATGTTTTGAAGTGGAAAGTTATCTTTGGGGCTCGCTTTATTCAAATCTCGGTAGTTGACACATTCTCTGACCTTTCCATCCTTTTTAGGCACTGGAACCACATTGGCCAGCAGGTAGTGTATTGGACCACTCCGATCACTCCAGCTTTTAATTGTTTAGTGACCTCTTCTTTGATTTTGTCACTCGTGTCTGTTTTAAATTTCCTCTGCTTTTGTTAGACAGGTGGATAACCAGGGTAGGTCGGCAATTTGTATACCACCAAGTCAACACTTAATCCGAGCATGTCGTCATAGCACCAAGCGAACGCATCTTTGAATTCAAGTAGAAGTCGAATCAAAGCGTCCCTAGTTATTTCATCAGTATGGACGCTTATCATGGTTTCTCGAACCTCTTCTGCATTACCCAAATTGTCGGGTTCTGTTTCGTTTAAGTTTGGCTTAGGCTTGTTCTCAAATTGTTCTAGTTCTCGATTTATTTCCCTAAAAGCCTCTTCCTCGTCATATTTTGATTCTTGATTCATTATTTCGAGGTTAGACAACGTATTAAATCAGAGCATGAAGTCCGCAAGCATGTCATGTTATTTAAAGTCGCATTATTAGGACTGAAAGTAAGAAAATAAGCAAAAATCAGAAAGAATAATAGACGATGAAATTTTGATTTCATTTCATTGAATTTGAACATAGGAGGGTTTACATCGGAATTCAAAAAGGCAATAAATTTAAAAGAAGAAACTTGAGTTACACCCTGAAATAACTTATAGTGTAGGAAAGATGGCAAAACTGAACTACCGGGACTCTCGCCTGACGGGGAATGGAGTAGCCTTCCAATTATGCAATTTGGCGTTTGGGCCCATGTATTGCACCTCAGCAGTGCTTGAGCCTTCTCCCAACTGAACCATGTTAGTCTCATGCAACATCTGCTTCATGGCCTCACAGATTTCTTCAATTTCTTCGGCCGTAAAGGCCTCCTCTTCTTCTTCAACATATTGCGATTCGATGAAAGTCTCAGTAATATGTGGGACTGGCTGAGGTAGGTCTCATCCATTGCTTTTACGGGCGTCATCCCACTTCACATCTCCATCTGAGGCTCAGAAACTTATGCCGGAGAATTTTTCAGCGACAGGTAGAGAGATCGGTTTAGTGATACTCTGTAAGGACACCCCAAGCCCCTTTCCGGGTTTGTATCTATGTCTAATCATGTCGGTAGCAACCATGATTGATGCATTTGATAGGCAGGGTTGTGGGCATGGAGCACCTTCTTCATGTTGGTCGGCAAGCACAATTTCAAACTCCTGATAGACAATATGCTCACTCCCTTCTCTAGCTTCAAGACAGGGGACCAAGGGGTCTCTGTAGATTGACTGCTCGTCCTCCCCGTGGACCACTATCTCCTGGTTTTCGTATTCAAATTTTACCATTTGATGGAGGGTAGAGGGTATTGCTCCAGCGATGTGAATCCACGGTCTTCCTAGCAAGAAGTTACGAGGTGTCTATATCCAGGATCTGGAAGGTTACCGTAAAGTCCACAGGGCCGATTGTCATGATTATGTCTCTTTCACCAATGGTCTCCCTTTTGATTCCATCGAAAGCACGAACACAGACGTTATTCGGCATGATTCTCTCAGTACCGATTTCCATCCTTTGAAGTGTTGACAAGGGGAAAATATCTACCCCAGAACCTCCATCTAGCATGACTCTCTTCACATAATATCCCTCACTCTTAACTGTTAAGTGTAAGGCTTTGTTGTGAGCATCACCTTCAGGTGGTAGATCATTCTGGCTGAAAGAAATTTTATTTACTTCAAAGAAGCACTCAGCCATTCTTTCCAATTGTTCGACTGAGGTCTCCGCCGGAACATACGCTTCATTCAGCGTTTTCAATAGTATTTTCTGATGCTCGTTTGAGCCCATCAACAAAGATAAGAGTGATACTTGATCAGGAGTTTTCCCGAGTTCTTCAATTGTGGCATATTCAGTCATGTTCATCTTCTTAAAGAACTCTTCAGCCTCTTCGGCGGTGATAGGTCTTTTAAGAGGGAAGCGTTTGTGCTTGTTTTTGGCTAGCTCTTTCAGATTGAGGTATCCCTCAGAGGAGTTTGCTTCAATTGCTTTCCCTGTGATATTTTTTCCTTTGTATTTTACTACCATCTTGTTGTAATTCCAAGGGACGACAGTAGTATCCTTCACGGGATTTTGCGACGCGCGACTAATAACCACGGGATCATTCAGCCTTGGTGAAATTATTTTCCCCCGCGCCACGTATGTCCCCTTTGGTACATACATTGTCGGGCCGTTCATCATGGCTCTGTTGAATTGTAGCCTTCTGGGAGGACTTAACATGCCTTGTTCCTTCTTGGGTGCCCTGGGGACATAAAGAACATCGTTTTTAGAGGGTCCTCTTTTTGTCTTGATATCAGCCTTCCCCGTGTCTTGAGGGATGGGTTTACTTTTTTTCGTTCCCTTGACCGGCTTGGGTGCCGCCTTGGGCTTTTTCTCCATGTCTGCGATGGCGATGATAGCGTTCAAAGCTGGATCAAAATCTTGGTCCTCACAGATCATGCCGATAACGGACCCATGTTATGGGCGGGCAATGGATTGTTGGTCACATTCGGAGCTTCTTCATCTCTTAACACTACCTTCTTTTGCTCTATAAGTTTCTCCACAGCCCGCTTGAGGGTCTAACACTCCTCCATGTCGTGCCCTTCCGCTCCGGAATGGTAGTTACAATTGGTTACCGGCTTATATGATGGCGATTGTGGATTTTGCCCGTTCGGAGGTACGGGCTATAGAAGCCCCATCTAGACTAACTTTGGGAAAAGGCTCGAATATGGCTCACCGTAGGAGTGAAGTTAACTCTCCTCGGTGGTTCACGGGGGTAAGCATTGTACGGGTAGTTTTTTTGAGGAGGGCGAGGATTATATGGAGCTGGGGGAGGATGGTTATTTCTTGGGGGTGGAGCTCTATTCTAGTTGTATTGTTGTTGCGGCATGGGGTGCGACTGAGTGTTCATCACCGCATAAGGAAAAGAGGGCGTAGCATAAGCTGCGTCTTGGTGAGGGTAGTAGTGTTGGGAGGTTTTGGGAAATGGACTTGGGTATTGCCGAGAATTCCTGACATTGGAAGCCATCATGGCTCCTTCTTCTTTCTTCTTTCTGTTGGTTGCACCCCCCGACCCGTTTTGGATGACCTGGGAGGTTGCTCTTATAGAAGATTGGCTCAGGATACGACCGGTCTTTAGACCATTCTCAACCATTTATCCAGTTTTGATTGCTTCCGCAAATGGTTTGCCCATGGTGGACATCATATTTTAGAAGTAATCAGCTTCCTGTGCTTGCAGAAAAACACTGACCATTTCGACCTCATCCATCAGAGGTTTGACCCTGGAAGCCTGCTCGCGCCACTTAATAGCGTACTCTCTGAAACTTTTTGAGGACTTCCTTTTAAGGTTGGATAAAGAGTTTCTACCGGGAGCGATGTCCACGTTGTATTGGAACTGTCGAACAAAGTCTCGGGCCAAGTCATCCCATACGTGCCAGCAGGATATATCCTGGTCCATGTACCGTTTTGATGCAATCCCTGTCAATCTTTCTCCGAAATATGCCATGAGAAGTTCCTTTTTCCCACCTGCTCCCCGGAGTTGGTTGCAATATCTTTTCAGATGGGCTATGGGATCCCCATGTCCATCATATTTCTCAAACTTGGGGGTTTTAAACCCCGAGAGGTAAGTGGACATGCGGGAACATGCACAAATCAACATAGGAGACGCTTTTCTGCCCGCTTAGCCCTTGCATATCTTTGAGGCTCCAATATAAAAATAAAAGATCAAAGTTTGAGGGTCTCCCTGAGGTCTGCATCAGACTAGCAGACTGTATTGGAAAAATGGCTGGTCAGAATGGCCTGGGGTCATCGCATACTTGGGCAGTGTTGTCTTCTTTGCACTGCGTTTAGCCCCCCGGTGTCCTAAACCTGCTCAAATCAACTCCAAAAAATATGAAACTTGGAAGATTGGTTAGAAACAATATAAGAAGCTACTCTAAAAAGTTTTTTTTTTATTTTTAAAAGTAACTCAAAAACGATGGGTTGCCTCCCACCAAGCATCGCATTTAACGTCGTGGCACGACTCAAGTCAACTTTTACCACTTTTCTCGCCACTTTGACGATATGAACTGGGCACCTATCTTGGAATCAAGCTTATGCCCACGAGCGGTGGGAGGTGGTAGAGAGATGACTGGACCAAGTCTGAAATTCTTCACTTTGCACTTCTTGGCCCGTATGTGAGGGATGTCATTTTGTCTTCTTTTTCTTCAAATTGCAAGATGTATGGCACGAAATTTTCCTCCTCGCAATACTCCAAGGACTCATGTAGTTCAACTTCCGTTTCACCACACGATTCCAAAGTTGAGAAATGCTTGGAATGTGCCTTCAAATTCCCAACTTGCAATTTTTCTTCAATTTTGACATCCTCATTTTCCACCGGACTTGAGCCAAACTCAACCAAATTTTCAATCACTACGGTTGACTCAAGTTCCATATTTTTATTGGCATCCGACATTTTCATGGAGTCGGTTGGCGGATGTTCAAGGCTTGATTCCTCAAAGTAGCACTCACTCTCACCCTCAGAATTAAAGTCTTCATGACTTCCATCCACACTTTCAACTTGAGAAGCATGATGAATCTCCATCAATGCTTGCATTTGATCCTCCAAAGTGCGGATATGTTCATCATTTTGAGCCAAATCATTTTTTAATTCTTCAAGCGCAAGGTGGTGCTTTTCCTTATTTTCAAGAATGGTCTCCATCATGTGCATCATCCTCTTCTCTTGAGCATTTGAGAGTTCTTCTTGGCTTTGTTCAATTTCCAAGGAGGACTTTTCGACTTCCTGGTTGTCACTCACATCCAAGGCTTTTTGAGCCCTTGAAGCTTCAATCATTGCGTCCATTTGTGAGTGCAACCTTTCAAGTGCCAAATCATTTTGGAGATTGGTCTCCAAAAGTTCCTCCAAGGCATGTTGCTCATGGTTTCCTTTTTCAAGTAGACATTCCAACATGAGCTTGAACTCTCCATTGCTATTATGCTCAAATTCCTCCACTTCATTGCCCCTAAAATTTCCATCACAAAAAGTAGATTCATCATAGTGGGGGCTCGGGGAAGGGACGGACAAATACAAACAATCATACCAATGACCATTTTGGCAACCACACCTATCACAAATACTCCACTCATGGGTTTGAAATCGTGCGTACAATTCATTCCCGGGAGAATTTAAACAATTTTGCCATGAGTGTGGTCCTCCACAATAAGGACAAGGGTCATCAAAATATGAACACCGACCATCCGACCAATATTCATTATATGATGCCATATTTTTTTTTTTATACAAAAAAAATCAAGAAAATAAACAAGAGAAATTAATTACACAAATATTCACAAGTTTGGATCAAAGCACTCAAGCTTACTTCTCCAACAACCAATAACCTAAGTTACGCCTATTGTTCCCCGGCAACGGCGCCAAAATTTGATACGCTCAATTTACACCTTAAAAGAATGTAAGCGATCGTTGTCAAATATAGTAACCCAACAAGGTTGGGGTCGAATCCCACAGAGACAATATGAGGGCGTTTAGGAATGCTAGAGCATTATCACTTATCGTGCAGTGCCAAACAAATATGATTTTGGTGTTTTAAATTGTTTATAGCTAAATACGAAATTATAAACTACCCTAGAAAGCAATTAAAATGATAGATGACAACAAGTATCGATGCTTCGGGTATTACACTCGAGTAACGATCCAATGTATTTCACGATTTTACAAATATGAGCGGGTAATGTTAATTAGCCACGGATAACATTTCTTAATTAGCTTTTCCCAAAGACTAACAAGACTTCCTAATTGAATTATCCCTAACCCAATTAGGAGATTAAGCACTTCCGAGTTTGGCTACAAGTAGTTCAATCCTATCCCTAGGTAGAATCTATAAAATGAGGGTTAAATCCTCAAGTTCTTGTTAATTAATCCTTCCCAACCCCAAATAATCTTTTCCAAAACTAATTCGTAGTTAATGGGCGAGTTCTAGGGTTAGCTAATCCCTTTGGAAACATTAAAGAACAAGAATAATTAAAATAACAAACACCCACTTCACAAATATATGAAAATCATTCAATACATAAGCACAACAAGGTATTTAATCCACACTTTAAACATGAATATTCCCATAAACCATATTCAAGTGTTGGAAAAATACTACACACTTAGATATACAATACAAAGCAAGGAAATGAAGAAATAAACATAAATGGGTAAGAAATACTTAACCACAATGGTGAAATCTTCAAGACCCAAGTGTGTGTGCAAATCCCTAGCTTCAAAACTTGTTGTTCTCTACTCAAAATATATTTACAAGGCTCAAAAATATGTTCAAAGATATGCCAAGAATTCGATCCCCAAGATGTTGCCAAGGTATGCTTTTTATAGAGGGCCAAAAATTCGAGTGAAAAGTGGACAAAAACACCCCCGTCGGGCTGATATGCGATTGCATTCCTGTCGCATAACAGGGATGCGATTCGCATCTTAATCGCATACCAAACCCTAGGTCCCAGAGGTTCATCGCATGTGAGATGTGCGGTCCGCATTGATGATATGCGATCGCATTCATGCGTCGCATTTGCAATGTAGCTTCAGGCATCAGATGGTGATGCGACTCAAATGCGAACCGCATTTGAGATATGCGATCACATATTCGACCGCATTTCACTCATTAAACTTGACTCATCTTTCTGTTGTGGTATGCGATCTTTGGGATCGAAATGCGATTCGCATGTTGCATATGCGATCGCATTCGGCCATTGCTCCCCTCTTTTCTCTTCTTTACTCTCTTTTTGCTCAATTTCACTCCAATTTGACCTTAACCACTTCATGGCATCATTTTCCTGCAAATAGAGCAATTATACACTAAAAACGACCTCAAGTTATCATTTAACAATACAAAATCTAATGAGAAAAGGCTAAAATGAGTGGTAAAATCACCACTCATCACATATCCTTGAGGCTCCATTCGATACTCTTCACTTTCCGAGCCATTTCTTCGTGCTCGGTGCTTTTCTTATCTTGTCTTAAAGTGACTTCATACTAAGGTTGTTGGAGGTATGAATTGGGAGTGACATGAGTGGTGTCCAAATGGAACGATGGTGCTTGGAATGTGAACGCCGGTGGCTCAAAGCTTGGCCTAGAGATAGTTGGTGGAGCCGTGGTAGATATCGGCGGTGCGGTGAAAATGCTGGAAGATATACCGAAAAACAGGGCCTGGGGGCGAACCTTAGTAGGCCTTCCGGCAAAGTGAGCTGACATAGTTGGGTATCCAAATGACATGGCTGAGTAACTTATGGGGATGTTGGAGGTCCCGTCTGTTCTGGGAATTATCTCTGGGAAACCCGGGATGGTACTTGGGGGTTCCCTACCATTGGACCATGCGTCCCACATTTCCAACATGCGGCAACGCATGATTCTGTTCTCTTCAGCCATGGCTGACTCATAGGTTGGGATGACTGGATTCGAGTCATCCACGGAAGAGTTGACGATTGATAAGTGGCTTTCGGATATCATTTCTATGCTCCCTTTTGATCTAGTGAAGTAAGGATGGGAAGCCAGGTTACCGCAAAAACCAACCACCTAAGAAACACACCTTAAAGAGCGAAACGCAAAATGTTAGGTTGAAACATTGAGCACATAGGGAATCGAACGTTTGGGGTATGGAATGCACCTAAGCAATTAAACGCTTTCTATATGCTTTGCAACGGTTGTGTGTTTCATCCCGACTTTGTTTTATCGGATTTGAACTTTCCCTTTTTTTATTATTCTATTTCTCGCCCTTTGTTTTTCTCTATATTTTTGTCACTCTTTTCTTTCTTTGATAATATTTTGTCTTTTGCTCTTTTATTTCTCACTCACTTTCTTTCTTAAGGCGATGATCGAATCCTATGTGAATTGCCTACGTATCACGACGCCGCGTGAATCAGATCATTACGTAGTTCAAAGGATAAATCCGAAAGAAGGAAATAAACATTTTTCATTCATCAGATAAAAAATACTTTCAACTTCATAAGAAATTCCATTACACTTTTGAAATTTTAAAAACTACAAAAGGCTTAAGACATGTTTTCTTGGAAATGTAAAAATTACAATGGACTTAGACGGGATTACAACAGAAAAATAAAATACAGACTCGAAATATATCAAAAATACATTAGTGCTTCCATTTCTTCAGGGACCCGTGGGGCATCATTCGGCCTTGCCACGTGTCTGCGAGCTATATCTTGATGGAGGCGGTAGAGGTCGTCCATTATCTTGTGGACGAAGATCATAACCGCTGAGAAGAAGGTGATCCGAGTCATATCTTCGCATTCCTGGCATTTGATGACAATGTAATCAGCTATCTCCCGGACCCTTTGCCTGATGATACCTTTTTCATGAAGTAGACGCCCGATTTGCTGAGATCTTGCCCCTAAAGTCTGGGCGTCTTTGTGACTCTGCTCTTGCCATTGTCGCAATTCTTCTTCTAACTGAGCTATCATGTCATAGCACTGCTCCCTTTCTGCCTTAAACCTCTTTGCTTGCTTGGCTACTTCGTTTTCAAAAGTGGCCATTCTTTCTTTCAAACCCAGAACTTCTTGGTCATGTTGTCTCTTCAATTTTTGCATGAATTCTGCCCTTTCTTCTGAATTATTTGCCAACTTTGCCCGGACTCGAGTCAAATCTTCTTCGGCTTTGTCCAGGTCGTCAGCATAGCTACACAACTTTTGCCTGAGACTGGTGACAAGTTTTTCGTCGGCTCTGATTCTTTCGGGGTTTTCAATGGCTATCCTCATTTTCTGGATTTGAGCCCGGAGGGCCCTCTACCCGAGTATTGTGTTCTTCGATACAATTCAAACCGGTTAAGCCGTAGTTCATGTAACCTAGGCGGTGACAAAGGTGCTCGATCATCCATATCTGTAAGAGCAGATTGCACCCTTCAAAAAACTTTCCCCGACTGGCAAATTGTCAGAGCACGGTAAATCTCAGCTAAGATCATTGGTATAAGAGTGCCATTGTTCTTCTTCATCATGAAATCCGCCATCCCTACCAGTCTAATAAATATAAGTTTGTCACCTCTGGGGAAGATTAAGGTTCCCAGGAATGCTACCATGAAAGCTAACCCCCCTGCGGGCTTCCCATTTAGCCTGGTTCTTATGGTGAGTCAGACCAGTATTTACAGCTTCACAACCCCGAGGATCTCCATAACGTTTGTACAGAAAATAAAAAGTGCAGAACCCTTTAGCTAGGTGTGAGTCTTGGGTGTCTCGACTAATGTTCAAAAGGTCCAAGAACTTATGTAGAGTTACCGCCCTGGGTTCCACCAGATACTAACTTCTAAGATTGTCACTGAGACCAGCATACCCCGCTATTTCCTCTAGCGTGGGCGTCAATTCAAAGTCTGAAAAGTGGAACACGTTGTGGGCAGGGTCCCAAAACGATACTAGAGCTTCGACGATATCCAACCTTGTCTTGATTTTCAGAAGACCGGTGAGTCCACCTAAAGCTTTTACGGCAGACTTTCTACTAACTTCCCCCAAGTCGCTCCACCACATATGGAGTCCCAAGGGAATTTCCTCGACGGCCCTAAATGGGGTGTTTTCAACTGTATTCATCTTGCACATTTGTTTAAATGTTTCGATTAAGAAGGCATAAAATGGTTTTGACTGAATGCGAAAAAGTGTTATTTTTGCAAAAGTTTTTGTAATAAAGAAAAATGGACCATCCTTGTGAATACGGCCCTTCAATACTTCGGGTAGGAAGCTTTTAAAGTTGTGCTCACTAACTGGGCAAAACATATTTTTGAAAAGGCTATAAGTGGCTATTTTTTGAAAAAACAACCTTTCGGCGTCCTGTTGGGACAATTGGCTATTTAGGCAAGAACAACATCACCTAATTTTGCGACCGTATTTTCTTTTTTGGTTTTGAAAGTAAGGTTGGACTCGATGAGGGTTGCCTACGTATCTCACATCCGGTGAGACTCAAACCATGCGTAGTTCGGGAAAATCTCGACACAATTTGAAAAATACGCACCGACTCACTTTGTTTTGAAATACTATTTTCCATTTTTCAGAAATTTTGGTAGAGTTTCGGGATGGTTTAGAATATCAGGGTTTTTTCAAAAATCAAATAAATCTCCTATTCTATTCATCTCTTGGTTTTTCTGTTATTTTCTTTTAGTCGGTCAACAAACAAACCGTAATAAAATATTGTACACATAGCAAGTAGGATGCATCAGGATGGTCTTTTATTTTGGGTTCACCTGTCCTAGACAGACCCAACCCCTGTGTTGAGTCCCCTAAGTCAAATGCACGTGATGAAAATAAACGTTCCTACTAGGGATCCGGCATGAGGTTATGTCATACTAGGTTTATACCCTGAGGTTTTGTTCTAGACAAGGCTTACCTGAGCGAACAGCTCGAGCCGAGGTCGGGGCAGCGTACCGGGAATATAGAAGCTTCACCGGCTTTGAAACTTGTCTGTACCTTGTTCTAAAATTGGGATGACTCTAATAGAAAAGAAATCACAAGAAGTGCACACTTCCCAAATAATTTAGAAGACTCAGAGAGAAGAAGGGTTTCGGCACACTTTATATGCAATTCAAAAAATATCAAAGCGGTAAGTGCGGCAATTAGCACATCAGGTTTAAACACGTAAAAATCAGATAAAGAAAGCCAAAACATAACAATTATATAAGCTCGAATTCTTCAACCCTGAACCAGAGATTCTAGGTTCGATCCCCATCAGAGTCGCCAAAGCTGTCACACCTCCTTTTTCACTACCCCGGGATTAATGAGGGGTAATAAGGGAGTTTTTCCAATTAATGTGACATTATTTGATTTTGGGATTTATTATTATTTCAGAGTCGCCACTCAAATTTTTAACGATGCTCCGAGACACTGTTTTGTTTTTAAAATCCCAAACCGAGGAAGATTTGACTCTGTTTTGATTTGTCTGCGACCAGAAATCCGAGTAAGGAATTCTGTTAACCCGGGAGAAGGTGTTAGGCATTCCCGAGTTCCGTGGTTCTAGCACGGTCACTTAACTATTATTGTTTGGCCTAAATTATCTGATTATTTACGTGTTTTAGCCTATTGCATATTTAAACTCTATGAAATTTAGCCGCTTTTGATAAGTATGAATTCATCTTGAAAAATAAGTCACGAGAACGTGCACTCGTTATTCTTTGGACATGTTACAATTACGCCACATGAAATGCACCTGCAATTGCAACACGTGATTTTAATATAGTTTGAAGTTGAAGTCGGGGACACGAGTTGTCTCACCCGAGTGTAGATTACATAGTCAGAACTATAGTCGTGATGGTTTTATAACGCCTATTTGAGGCAATGTTTGATTATTCTTCGTGTTTTCTATTTGAATGAGCATTTTAGTTTTGAGATCAATTAGGACATTTATGGATTTATCTTAGACAAGTCACGAAGGCGTGCACTTGTTGTTTTTGAACACACGGCAAACGTCACATGAAATGCACCCGTGGTTGCTATGTACGTTTTATTAATGTTTTGAGTTGTGGATCGGGGGCAGGAGTTGCCACTCCCGAGTGTAGATTATGATAGTTTTGGAATTTATTCGATTCTTACCCAGTTTTAAAACTAAAGGTATCACTCTACCTAAAGAATTGCCTAAAATGGTGTTCATTAATCCAAAGATAGTATGTTTCGCGCTATGGCCGTATTTAGCCCCATTAGTCATTTAACCCTTTTGGCCAATCCTAACTATGACTACTTATGCAACGAGGGTAAAACTACTGATTCCTTACGAATTTAATTCCCTCGTGACATGTCAACAATTATGCATAGAGCCTCACTAAGACCTTAAACAATATTCATTTTTAGTTTGACAAAAGGGGGCAGAAGTACGTTAGCAGAGTACACATCTCATATATGCATGTATATACCTATGAGAACGTACAAACATAGAAGCACCTTCCTAGTTATTTGATTTGTTTTTTCATTTTCAAACTTAAACTACTTCATTTCATGGGAACTTTGTAATTTGAGGAAACGCAGCACAAGCAAGGATTGATCATATGCAGGGCATTATTCATGACAGATTTATAAGGCCAATTTCAACATATGGGTCACAAGAGAACCTGTTTGCAATCGGTTTTAACCATTAAAACATACTTAGAGTAAACAAATCAATGGCCATCAACAATTTCCTTGTCCGTTTAGTTATAAGGAAAAACTCAAAAACACCAAAACAAACCTACAACTATTAATTACAAGAATCAAAATTTGATTATAATCACAAGTGCTTCGTATGATCTTTATACAGATTTCTTAAGCGAAAATAGCTGAATCGAAGTTACCAAGTCCTAAATATGGAAATAACCAAGAAAACTCTAAATTTGAATCACATAAAACTCCTAAATGGGGTACACAAGCTTGATCCTGGGATCTCAAATTCTCATATAATATCTGGCTTGCAAAATCAGCTACAGAGCTGATTTGCAAGTCGTCATTGTTCTCAACATATCTCATGGGCTGAAACAGTATCAAACTTTCGCTTTTTCCGGTGTAAGACTCCAACAGCCATCTCATTAAAACAAAGAGAAGAAGTGATCAGTTATCAACCATTTCAGAGGTTATCCAGAACATAGTAATATTGACTCTTAATATAAATACCATGTATCATTCCATAATAAACAAAACACAGATTCGTGAGATCCATGATAACATAACATGCATTCACACAACTAGACAATCATTTATCACACAAAATGGTATTCTTTGTCATTATAACATCAAGTTAGCAGTACATTAAGGGATATGAAAACAGTACCTTAAATAACAAAAGACAGCAGGAAAACAAGTAAGTCAAAAAACTGATTTGAGCTTGAATAGAGCAACAACAAACCAAAACCAAACAGCACCAGCAGGAAACCAGCCCATAAATTTCGAGTATGAGTACTTAAGGCTCTCAAAATCAAAACACCAAGGAAGAACAGGGAGCCGAGAATTAAAGCAATAGACTGATGGATTCTTTATTTAAAGGAAATGGCCAGATTTTCTCTTTTGTTTCTCTACTGATTTTTTTTTTTGTGAGCAAGCATCTGCTATGTTTTCTCCCTCTTCTTTTTGGCACTTTTCTGTTTTTTTTAGTGTTTTTTTCTATTTTTCATAATAGGGCAGTGTTTTGTGTGTGTAGAGTGTGTAAAAGAGTGTAAAATTTATCCGAAGATGTCCAAAAGTATCTAAAGGTGTGTCCAAAGGTCTGTATATATAGAGGTTTTAGGGTAGGATCTTATCAACATATTCTCTATCCTAAATGAGCTGAAAAAGGTACAGGTACAGCTGTCAACCCTATCCTTTTGGGACAACTGTACCTTCTTCTAGAACATTCTATTAATTTCAGCCCTTATCCTCTTTTAAAATTACTGTTTTACCCTTAAAATATCTGATTTATGATATTTTCCTAGTTCTAGAAGTTTCTTGGGTTGTAACACCCAAGATTCTTCAATTGAAAGTCCCATATTACCCCTTAATGTCCTTAGAATTACCCTTAGGTAACTAAGGTTAAGGTTGATTGGGTTACCTATTAACTCTAGTTAATTAACCCTAGTTAGGCTCTCTAGTTAATTAAGATTACTAGGTGTTCTCAGTTAGTTGATCCTATAACTTACTTTAGTTAATTAAACCTAATTAGTTATTCTTAACTAGTATTAGGACTTAGCTAGCTATTACAAGGTTATCACTTGAATTAGACTAATCTTGAGCTATTAGTTAGTGGGCTTATGTGACTAATTACTTTGTTTTAGGACTTAATTGAAAAAATAATAAGAAATTAGGACTTAGTTAATTAAGGGTGCTCAATTAGTTTGTTCAACTAATTCTTATTTTTATCTAATTATATTTTTAACTAAACTCTTAATGAATTTAGGAGCCTTATTAGCTTAAATTAGTTAGTTTAGGTTCTTAGAGTTAGTTTCTAATTATGTTATTAGTTGTCTTAGTTTTAAAAGGTATATCTAATTACCTGCCCAATAATTACCTAAAATCAAGAGAGATGGGCAGTAACCTCTAGAGAGGGGAGAAAGTGACAGTGAAGGTATTCTGGGAAACTAAACATGGATAAAGCTAAATATTGATTTTAACAAGTAGAAACACCTAATAAATTGATAATGATTAGCAGGAAACCTTATCGACTAAACATGGTTGCAAACATTCAAGAACATGCCTAACATGTTAAACGATGAATCAAACAAATTGAAGGCAGTGCGAATTGAAGAAAGACAATCACACATACAAACAGTGACAAAACAAATTATCCCAAGAATCATGGTTATCAAGAAACCTAGTTACTAATTGACGAGAAGAATTGACTAAAACATGCTCATCACAAATATGTTTAGAGCTTAACTAATCAGAAAGGAGAAACATGAACACGTAGAAGAAGATAGTGAAAGAGAAACAAAAAAACTAGACCTAAAATAGTGACACAATAAGAAAAGTGATTAAAACGAAATATTCATGATTTTGGTTTAAAAGAACAAAGAAAATGATAGAAAGAGGGGAGGGGGGGGGGGGGGGGGTACTCGTCTGAGGCTTTGGGTGAACTCCGGCGACTTGCCAGAATTTGGCCGAACTCCGGCAGGTTTGAAAATGGTCCAAACCCGCATGAATCGATAGCTCTCATCGAGAGTTGTCGACTCATGCAGGTGTGAGCCATTGGAGGTCTTCGAATCAACTCGTAGAAGAAAAACTAGGATTTTTGGACATTCAGATTTGAAATTGCTCTTTCTAGGGTGAACTTTTGGGGAAAATAACGATGGGGTATGTGTTGGCCCATGTCACTGAATGGGTTTTGAAGATTGAAAAGTTGAACCAGGTCCATCAGAGCACACACATCTGAACGGAACAGTTGGCACAAGAAATTTTCATGCATAGAAGATATCAGTGATTGCTGAGTATCAAAGAGCTAAAAGGATGTCTCCAATACGAAAAGATTGCAAACTGATAAAGAAGATTGAAGTTAATTTCAGCAAGGACAGAAATAGAGAAGGAAGTTGAGTCATAGTCGAACTCGTATACCCAGGTAGAGTTGGATCAGAATTGAACCATGTACTCAACAACTGACTCTATAAATACTCAATGTATTACTGCTGGAAAAATGACACACAAAGACAAAAGTGAATCAAGTTTGAAAAGTAAAGTTCACAGGATATTTTGCAAGCAGAAGTATTGTGCGAAGGCGACAGTTCAACTAGAAGAAACATTTTCATCATTTGTGTATTGAGTCTAGTTGATTGTAGTAGGAGTTTTAACATTGTATCTTTTCAGCTTTCATAGAAGCAATTGTAATAGGTACACATTGTTCAAGTTAGAGTTAGCTTGAAATCTGTAGAAATTAGCTAGAGGCTAGTTGATACAAAGAGGATTAGAGTTAGTCCTAGGATTACAAAAGAGATTATTTTGTAAGTCCGTTTGGCTCAGAGGTTTTAGTGAAGTGTTTGAGCAAATCCTACTGAGGAGTAGGTCGTGGTTTTTTCACCTTTTGAGCCAGGTGTTTTCCACGTAAAAATCTTTGTGTCTTTACTTTACTGCTTTATTATTCCGCAATAGTAGAAAGTAGTACACCAAGAAGAACCGGGTTCTTCTTATTAGACATCACTCAAAAATTGGGTACTGCACAATTAACTTATATTATTGTGTAGTATTGAAGTTTAAAACATCAATTGGTATCAGAGCAGGTTATCTGTGAAAAGGCTAATACCTTGTAAAAGATCAGGATGAGTGCACCACCTGGGAACTGGGAAAGTCAATCAACCACAAGGCCACCACTCTTCAATGGCCAATACTATTCTTGGTGGAAAAATAGAATGAATGACCATATTATTGGACAGGACTATGAACTATGGGACATAGTCACTGATGGACCCCTTGCAACAATGAAGAAGACTGATGAAGGTGTAGATGTACCTAAGACTAGGGCTGATTGCACGACTGAAGATTTGAAGAAATGGGGGAAGAATGCCAAGGCCAAGAAGTGGCTAGTATGTGGACTAGGTCCTGATGACTACAGTAGAATCCAAAGCTGCACAACAGCCAAGGAAATCTGGGACACTCTACAAGTAGCCCATGAAGGATCACCTCAAGTTAAAAGGTCTAGAGGTACACTACTATACTCTCAGTATGAAAACTTCACTATGAAAGAAGGAGAGACTATTCAGGAGATGTACACAAGGTTTACAACCATGACCAATGAACTTAAGTCTCTTGGAAGAATCATACTTGAAGAAGACAAGTTAGAGAAGATCTTGACAAGGGTTTTGCCTATCTCCTGGGAAAGCAAGATCACTGTTATCCAGGAATCCAAAAATATGGCAACCCTTAGACTGGATGAGTTAATTGGAAATCTCACCGCTTATGAACTCAGAAGGCAAGCCCTGAAGATGGATGCCCCAAAGAAGGAGAGAAGTCTAGCACTGAGGATCACTGAATGAGAAGATCTGGAGGAGGATGAGATGGCCATGATCACCAAAGAATTAAGAAAATTTCTCATGAGGAAGAAGCGCATCTCTAGGGGAGGAAACTTCAACAAGGCAAAGGCACCAGAAAGGCCAGCTAATGAGGAGTGCTACAAGTGTGGAAAAACTTACCATCTCATCAAAACCTGCCCTTAGTGGGAAGTAGAATGGAGGAAGGAGAGATATGAAAGAAAGAACAGGAAGACGGAAATGGTCCAACCCAAGAAAACCACTACAAAGGCTATGGTTGCTGCTTGGGGGAAAAGTTCAGATGAAGAAACGGAAGATGGTGAGACAGAAGATCAGGCTCTCATGGAAATTGGAGAATCTGATGAGGAGACTTATGAAGAACTAGAGGTAAGTATCTCACAACTTAAAACTAAAATAAAGTTTTTATCTAAGGAGAAACTCTCTGAATTGCTGCTTGACTTCATAGATGATTCTGAGGAAACAACCAAAGAGAAGGATATACTATCTAAAGAGTGTGCAATGCTAAAAGAAGAATGCATGGACATGGAAATAAGGGTCAGTGAATCTGAAAAGAAAAACACTGTCTGGATAAACCAGGTCCATTCACTCGAAACTGAAATCCTAGATATAAAATCTGAAAACTTAAAGTTAAGACTAGGATCTAGTAAAAAGGTGGTTGATCACTCTCATGTAATGTTAGAAGAAGACTTAGGAAAACTAAATGATAAAATGTATGCCAAGGATGAACAGATAAAATCTCTTAAAGAAGAGCTTGGCAAAATCAAACATGAATTTGATAGAACACGCAAATGGAATAAGTCTTCTGATGCATTAACTTGGCTTCAAGAGAATCAGAGTAGCAACCGGAGAGGGCTTGGTTTTGGGAGTCAATTGCCTAAGTGGGATCCCAAAAGCAAGTATCTCACTCTCCCTGAAAATAAAATGTGCACCCATTGTGGGAATACTGGCCACTACAAATATGAGTGTGTTGTAAAAGAGCAGGCCAGTCAGAAAAAATAAGAGATTCATTAAAAAGAAGAACCGGTTACCAAACTGGGCCAAAAAAATCTGATTCATCCATTCTCTCATAGAAAAGGACTCAAACTAGTTCTTAAAACTAACCCCTGATTTCCTTTTGTAGGTACAAGTGAAGGGAAGCAGCCTAATTTGGTTTTTGGATAGTGGCTGCTCTAAGCATATGACAGGGAACAAGGAACAATTCCTTTCACTTGAAAACCTCAAAGGAGGAAATGTCTCCTTTGGAAACGGAAAGAAAGGTGAATTATAGGGGTCGGAAAGGTAGGTAAATATGACACACGTTCAATTGAACATGTGTACCTGATAGATGGCTTGAAATATAGCCTAATCAGTATGTCACAACTGTGTGACAGAGGCAACCTTGTCGCTTTTACTTCCACAAAATTTTTTGTGATCAATCTGCTTACTGACAAGATTGTTTTGCAAGGAAAGAGAATGAACAATATATATGTCATTGACTTGTCCACACTGTCTGACAATGAACTCACTTGCCTTAGTGTGTTGGACAGTGATCCCCTCCTGTGGCACAAAAGACTTGGTCATGCAAGTCTGACTCAGCTTAACAAGCTAGTCTCTAAGGACTTAGTGGTAAGACTCCCTAACATTAAGTTAAAGGAAGACAAAGTTTGTGAGGAATGTGAAAGGGGGAAGCATGTAAGATCTTCTTTTAAAAATAAGAAAATGGTCAGTACCACCAGGACGTTGGAACTGGTTCATATGGATCTGTGTGGTCCTATGAGAACTCTGAGCAGAGGTGGGAAGAGATATGTGATGGTGCTAGTAGATGATTATTCAAGGTTCAGTTGGACCTTATTCTTGGCATCTAAGGATGAAGCATTTTATATGTTCACCTCATTTGTCAAGAAGATTCAAAATCAGTTAGGACATCAACTAGCATCCATAAGATCTGACCATGGTGCTGAGTTTGAGAATGTTAAGTTTGCTGAGTTCTGTGACGAACATGGTGTTAATCACAATTTTTCTGCTCCTAGAACCCCACGGCAAAATGGGGTTGTTGAAGGGAAAAATAGAACTCTTGAAGACATGGCAAGAACCATGCTTCTATCAAGCAAACTACCTCACAGCTTCTGGGCAGAAGCAATAAACACTGCATGCTACATTATCAATAGATGCATGACCAGACCTCTGGTAGAGAAAACTTTCTATGAATTACTTAAAGGGATAAAGCCCAACATATCCCATCTTAGGGCTTTTGGATGCAAGTGTTATGTGCATAATAACGGCAAAGATTCTCTAGAAAAATTTGATCCCAGAAGTGATGAGGGAGTGTTCTTGGGATACTCAACACATAGCAAAGCTTATAAAATATACAATAAAAGAACTATGTGTGTAGAAAAAAGTGTACATGTCGTGTTTGATGAAACTAACACTCTTTCTGAGAGACAGGAACCAGAAGACGAGGAGCTTGGACTGGTAAGGAGCAATGACCACATTGAAGCACCTATGGCAGATGGAACAGGTGATGGACCAGGTCCAACAACCCCACGCAACACGACAGGGGGAACTCTACATGAAAATCTTGGCCCTGATCCTGTTCCACAACTACAAGACAACATGGAACAATCCAGAAATGAACAACTGGTACTCAAACCACACAGATATCAGAACTCTCACCCTCTTGAGAACATCATAAAAGACTTGAGATCTGGAATCAAAACTAGATCCTCCTTGAAAGATTTGTGTGCGTTCGATGCATTTCTATCCTTTGTTGAATCAAAGAACATTGTTGAAGCCCTGGAAGATGCTGACTGGGTAACTGCCATGCAAGAAGAGCTGAATCAATTTGAGAGGAGTCAAGTATGACACTTGGTACCCAGGCCACTAGACAGATCAGTAATTGGCACCAAGTGGGTCTTCAGGAACAAGCTCGAAGAGGATGGAACTGTTACAAGAAATAAGGCAAGACTGGTTGTTCAAGGATACAACTAAGAAGAGGGAATTAACTATGATGAGACCTTTGCCCCTGTGGCAAGATTGGAGGCAATCAGACTTCTTATAGCATTTGCTGCA
>ML253101.1:110511-153574 GCA_005239495.1 Nicotiana undulata | reverse complement strand
ACTGAAAAGCTTAGCAAGGAATTTGCTACACTAATGGGGAGTGAATTTGAAATGAGTATGATGGGTGAGCCAAACTTCTTCTTAGGCATACAAATCAATAAAAACCCACATGGAACAATGATTCATCAACAAAAGTATGTGAAAGAACTCCTCAAGAAGTTCAAGATGAAAGATTCAAAAGAAATAGACACCCCCATAGCCACAACTACTAAATTGGATGTGGATGAACCTGGTTCATCTGTTGATCAGAAGGTATACAGAGGAATGATTGGGTCTCTACTATATCTCACTGCCAGCAGACCAGATATTGTGTTCAGTGTGGGACTATGTGCTAGGTTTCAGGCAAATCCAAAGGAGTCCCACCTCACTGCAGTGAAGAGAATTTTGAGATATTTGAAAGGCACCACTGATTTGTGCCTTTGGTATCCTAAAGGTAGTAATTTTGACCTTGTAGGATATGCTGATGCTGATTATGCAGGTTTCCTGGTTGAAAAGAAAAGTACTTCATGCATGGCTCACTTCTTGGGCTCTTGCCTTGTGTGTTGGGCCACCAAGAAACAAGATTCAGTAGCTATGTCTACTACTGAGGCTGAATATGTGGCCGCAGCCTCTTGCTGTGCCCAGTTGCTTTGGATCAAGCAACAACTCCTGGAGGTAGGGATGCATTCCTATTTACTGTGATAACACTAGTGCAATTAGTATGACGAAGAACCCGGTTCATCACAAGAGAACTAAGCACATAGATGTTAGGCACCATTTTCTGAGGGATAACTATGAAAAAGGAATGATCTCAATCGAATTCTGTGCCACTGATCGTCAAATTGCAGATATCTTCACCAAAGCACTGAGTAGGGAGCATTTTGAGAGAAACATGCTTGAATTAGGTATGATTAAGATCACCTAATTGGAAAAACAAAAATGAAAAAAAAAATTATTCTTGTTGGCTAGAAAATTCTAATTGGGTACTTAATCAGATTAATAATTGCTCAGATCATGTCTTTATTGCCATACTCTTTTGCCATGTATTAATATGATTCCCTGGATACTAATAATGTTTATCTATTTTTGTAAATTGAGGCAATTTAAAATATTTCTAACAGGATGAACCCGGTTCATCCATGCTGATTCATCTAACTGACGAGGTACATTCTCTTCTCCATATATTAATTCAATTACAATCATACATGAGCAGGATTCTTTCAATAATTGGTTCAAATTCAAATACTTTGTACTTACCCAAATTGAATCGGTTTCAATAAGTTCCATCTTCACTTAAGTAGCCTAGTTTTACGGGGAAATTAAATGTCTAATCAATGTCAGTCCTTCGGCGATTAGACTCTTAATTGAGTAAATGTTCTGCAGTTGTAATCTCCCCAACCACATCTTATAAGGTTCATCATTACTCTTTTCTTCATAAAGCAACCGTCGAACCAAGTTCAACTCATTCCACAATCCAAAACTACTTGCTCGCCTTTTTCTTCTTAACATCACATAATCATGTCTTCACCACCACCTACTTCTTCTACTTCCTCACCTAATCGTGATTATGATGGTGGAAATTCTGAGTCTGAATCTAACTCTCCATCTGTATACAGTTCTCAATCACCAGAAATCTCATCAACCCCTGAAAATACACTCATTCCTGAACCTATTCCAAACCCTACTCCTGCCCCCAAGAATCGTCGTGTCAAAGTTCTTGCCCAGAAAACTGTTGCATCTGGGACTATGGCAAAATTCTTGGAAGATCTTATTGAAGCAGACAAAGGTTCTAAGACAGATTCGTCCAGTGAATCTTTTAAATCAGCCAACGAGGAAGATGTACCTGGTTCAACCAGCTCTGAGAAAGGTAATCTTGAAATTAATTCTGAAGCTGCTTTTGCTGATAAAAGATTCGTGTTGGTTGGGTCTATTATTGATGTTAAAGTGCCAAGTAGGCATAGGGGTGGTAGAAAAGAAAGAATTTCTGAGAGAGAGGGAAAAGAAGTTGAGAGGATATCTGGGGGGGGATGGTACCACGCTGGTTATAATGGTCCCATTCCTGAAAATGCTGGAAGAAACGTCACAAAGTTAGGGGGAAGTACAATTGAGGAGGCTGTAGCAGGTCTTGCAAGTTTGAAGAAAGGCACAGATGAACCTGGTTCATCTGGGGAAGAAACATTGGCTGAAGGACTGAAGAAATTAGGGGAGTCCTATAACCCCAAGAAAAGGCGGACTCAAAAGTCCAAGAAGGCAACTCACCCAGTTCCTTCCAAGAAGAGGAAAGTTTCTGAAGTTGCTGGTGTTTCTGCTCCAAAAGTACGAGCTACTCGTAGCACAGTGAGAGATGAATAAGACAAATTGGAAAAGGCTCTGAAAGAGAGCAAGAGGAAGAGGGCAGCAAAGGGAAAAGCAAAAGTTGGAGATCTTGTTGAGGCTGTTGTTATTGAAGAAGAGACGTTGGACCTGGTCCAACAAGAGGAGCAGCTGGCTCCAGTTGTGGTTAGGACACCAAAACCCAAACAGGCTAAGGTTTCTTCAAAGAAGTCAGCTGATGTGTCCGCTGCAACTCCAAGCACCGTCAAAAGGACTAGGTCCAAGCCAAAGAAAGTAAAAATTGTTGCTAAGGAGGATGATGATGCAGACTGGAGTGGACAGGAGGAGAAGGAAATATGAGAGTTGACTGACAGAGTTACCATGTTTGGAAAAAGAACAATTCTGAAGGGTAAGCTGATGAAGGATCTAGATGAGACTGGAATGCAGTATTTGCTGGGAACTCTAGAGGTACAGGGCTGGAAGGACATGGTCCTTCATATGGAAGGCAGGCTGGCAAGAGCTGAGTTGGTAGAATTCATGGGGAATGCGATTGTCAAAAACGGCAGGGTCACATCAATGGTCAAAGGAATTGAAGTTTCTTTTGATACTAAAGAACTGGGTGTTATTATAGACATACCAGCTGAGAGATATGAGGACTACACAAGGCAAAGATGGCCTTGTCTAGATGGGATGGCCTCAGCAATTAACATCACCAGGTTCTTCAGTGATAATGAGAAAGAGATTGAACCCAGGCCTGCCTACAAGAGTGAAATGAAGCCAGAATACAAGCTATTCTTCTAGTTCGTCATCAAGTTTCTACTGCCCAGACAAGAAAGAAGGCACATTGCCAACTATATGGATCTGACCTTGATGGAATGCTTGTACAGGGGAAGGCAAATAAATTGGCCAGCTTTCATCATCCAACTCTTGGATAGAGTTGGGAATGGAACAAAAGCTCATGCAATCCCATATGGATTTATTCTGACAACCCTTACTCATTTTGGGGTTCCAGTGAAGAAGGCTAAAATGGTGACTGCCAATGTCACGACCCAAATTCCTACTCAGGTCGTGGTGGCGCCCAACACCGAAGTCGGGCAAGCCAAACTAGTTACTAGCGAAATTACTTAAACAAATGAGATGTTCAAAACTTGTCTAGCTTTTAAATTTAGAAGTCCTTTAATGAAAGTGAGGTAAGGCAAATAGATTTAAAGTAACCCAAAAATCATTTGCCAGCATAAACGGAATTAGCAAAATACTAGCGAATCAATTACGAGTGCCAAGACCTAGTGTCACAAGCCCACAAGCGACCAGTGGAATATACAAATAGACAAAATGAATGTACAACCGTCTGAAAGGGGGGTAGACAGAAATATCCCAAAAATAATATAAGCTCCACAGTGCCGCTGCAGAACGCCAGGAAGAGCAGCTCACCGTATAGTCAAATCCCGATAGTACTCTCAGCGACGAGCCCCCGAATGGTGACCAGGTGCAACAACCTCAGAACCTGTACAATTAAGTACAGAAGTGTAGCATGAGTACGTACAAACACATATGTACCCAGTGAGTATCCCGTCTAAACTCGAAGAAGTAGTGACGAGAGGTAGACTTGTTACTCACTAGGGTCGTCATCAATAATATGATTTAATGAATCTAAACAGTAATAACATTTATGGAAAGTAAGTAGAGATGAAGCATCAGTATATAAAGATAACAATCTCCCTACAAGGGCCAAGTAACAATATTTAACAAAAGAATCACAAGTTTCTTTCTCACAGAACAATTTAATTGGTAAGAATAATAATAAGACTCTCAATCAAGCACATAGCATATAATATATCGAGGCGTACGACCGAAGCGACATAGAAATTTAAATGTGCATTGCCGATGGTCGAGCGGCATGAACCATAGATGCATCTATTACCCCGCTCGCGAATCGATCATGCGTCGCGGTTGACATAAATATAAGGCTACCGCTCACGAATTATACAAGCGACACGGGTGCTCGTAGACATACACAGAATTATCAGGAAATTCAGGAATTTATCATGGATTATTCTTAAATTCAGGGATTTAAACACTTAAACTTACACATAGCCTCCGAAATCCTCATGTTAATTTCAAGGGTAATAAGCAACCAGGAACACAAGTAAGGATACAGGTAAGGCACGTAGAGGCATGCTTGTGAAGTCCTAAATTCTACCCGACACAATAGAGTAGTAGCTACGCACGGACTCTCGTCACTTTGCGTGTACGTAGCCCCCGCAAATAAGGACAAACTCAATCGTTTACATTTATCTATGGGGACAATTACCTCTTACAAGGTTGGAAAGGAGACTCACCTCGCGTAGAATCGACTTTCCGGTCAAGAACGCGCTCGAAAATCCAAATCTTACACCCGAGGACTCAATACTAGTCAAATGATATATAAATATGTCAATGCATGCTCAAGGTATGGAAATTCTCCTACTTATTTAGAAAATTCAATGTTCTTGAAGAAATCCCAAAATACACCCCCGGGCTCACATGCTCGGATTCCGAAAATTTTCGAAGATAACACTCACCCATAGCCTAAGGGTCATTACTATATAATTTTTATATGATTTCATGGTAGAAAAGTGGTGAAATTCCCTAAAGTTCATCAACCCTAGGTTTTCACTCTAACCCTCTTGATTTTCACTATTTAAATGTTAATCTACCTAAGTTTTGGTGTAATAATCTAACATCTAAATGGAATTTACTTACCTCTTAGTAGTTAGGTTGTGGAGAGTCCTTCCCAAGTTCTCAAGTCTTCAATGGTGGTGAAAAATGGAAGAAATGAAGGAAATCGCATGTTTAGGTGAAAGTGCAATGCCTGGCCTACAGGGGTTCCGCACCTGCGGTCTCGCGCCTGCGGAGTTGGACGGGAAAGACTGGGCCCGCACTTGCTGAGTTGGAGACTGCACCTGCGGTTCCGCTCCTGCGGAATTAAATTCGCACCTACGAAATCCCTACACCTGCGAGGCTGGGACCGCAGGAGCGGTCCCGCACCTGCGGCTGGGCAACCGCACCTGCGGTCACACCAGATCAGGTGCACCAGCTGCATTTTCAGCTGGTTTTTGGCCTCGTGTGATGTCCGGGAGGCACCTGGGCCCACCCGAGCCCCCCTCCAATTATACCAGCAAGTCCTAAACCATAATACGGACTCGCTTGAGCCTTCGGAACACCCGAAACAACGCTAAATCTCAAAATCACCCCTCAAAACCCCTAGAATCAAACTTAAGAATTTCTAAGTTCTTGAATTCGGTTTCAATGCGCCGAACCGACCTATACTATTCGGAATGACACCAAATTTTGCAGGCAAGTCATGAATGACATAACGGAACTATTTCCGGTCTCGGAATTCCGTTCGGACCTTGAGAACATAAAATCACGTTCCAAACCAAATTTCAAACTTAAGGAAACTCTATTTCGCTATCTGGCGTCGAAACTCTCCTGGGTCATCCAAAACCTATTTCGGACATACGTACAAGTCCAAAATCATCATACGAAGCTACTGGAATTGTTGAAACTCGATTCCGGAGTCGTTTACTCAAAATATTGACCAAAGTCAAACTTGGCTTTAAAAGCAATCTTAAAGGAACCAAGTGTTCCTATACTATTCCAAACACTTCCAAATCCCGAACCACCCGTCCCCGCAAGTCACAAATCACGATTACGGGAAGTATTATTTGGGGAATCGGGGTCCGAATACGCAAAATGACCGGTTGGGTCGTTACAGCCAAGGATTATTTTGGGAAGGAAACTTTGCTATCATGTGATTATATTGTCAATGTTCCTATGGATGAACCCGGTTCATCTAGGAAACAGCCAGTCAACAGCAAAGTAAGAACTCTGGTGCAGGAAAGCGAGATTAAGGATATGGAGATCCTTCGTTTGAAGTCTCGTGTGAATGAGGTTGAAGTTGAGCGAGATGCTCTCAGGGATGAATTAGCAAAGGAGAAAGAAAAGAAAGAGGGTGTTATTAAGCAGATGCTTTCTCTCCTACAATCCAAGACCACAACCTCCTCTGCACCTTCCCATCCTTAGGCTATCCAGAGCTTCCCCATAACCTTTCAAGTGCCCAGTTCGGGACGTGTTTCTGTCTTGTTAAACTTGTTTCTATCTTTTTCTGTTTTTTGCTCATGGTTGGTTTGTTTTTGTTTTACTGTATGGTGTTTGATAATCGTTACTAATCAATGAATTTTGCTTCTAATTATTAACTTGTCTCAATTTCTTATTTATCTTACATTTATTGGCTTCTTGTGTTGATTAATCATGCTTTGCACCTGCAGTTGCCACAATAGGCCATGAGTAAGAATGAAAAACTGGTAAGTATCATTTTGCAACTTTTCGATGATGCTAAAAGGGGGAAGGTGTTGTGCTGGTGTTATGTTTTTCACATATTTATTACAGGTACCTGCTTCAGATTTCTCGGGGGGAATTGCTTTAATGTGGAACAACCACGAGATTACCATTGAACCAATGGTACTCACTGAGCAGGAAATACATGCCACAGTAAAGGTAAGTGCTTCTTCACGACCTTGGCTTCTTTCAGTAATATATGCTAGAAATAGTATTACATACAAAAATATACTGTTTAAAAATATAAAAGAAATGGATAATATCATTAATCTACCTTGGTTAGCCTGTGGTGATTTCAATGAGGTTACTAACGCAGCCGAAAAAATTGGTGGTAACTCCATCAACAATAATAGAGTAGCTGCTTTCACTAGTTGCATAAACCATATGAATATGATAAACCTAGGATTCACGGGTCCTCGTTACACATGGACTAACAAACCTAATTCTACATGCTCAAGCTCCCTCATACTAGAACGACTAAATAGATCTATGAGAAACCCTGCATGGCTTGAAATTTATCAAGATTCCAATGTTACCCGCCTACCTCGTACATATTCTGACCACTGCCCACTACTCCTAAACCTTACACGCCAATCTCCAAAACCTGCCAATTCATTTAGGTTCGAAACCATGTGGCTTCGCCACCCTGATTTCAAATATCTAGTGACCAATTCCTGGTAGCCTGATATAGAGTACACTACAGTTGTTGCTAACTTTAGAAAAAATGATCAACAATAGAACCTTTCCTCCTTTGGAAACATTTCTGCGAAAAAGAGGAAAATAACAGCTAGAATTGATGGCCTTTAACAAATGAACCCTCTTATCAAAAAATCGTTCCATTACAACCTTGAGACTAAACTCATTGCAGACTATAACAACATTCTCCAGCAAGAAGAAGATTTTGGAAACTAAAATCTAGAATTCTCTGGTTAAATGAAGGAGACGCAAACACCAAATTTTTTCACATATCCACAATACATATAAGAAGAAAAAATATGATACTAGGCCTAACTGATACAGTTGGAAATTGGATTCTAGAAAAAGAAGCAATTCATAGAACCATTCTAAACCATTTCAAAAAAATATACACAACAGAGCTACTATCAGTGAAAAAAATATAATTCCTACAGACCATCAGTCAATTAATACGAAAGATCAAATTCTTCTATCACAACCCCTGTCCATAATTGAAATTAAAAAAGTCATTGATTCATTTAAACCTCTTAAAGAACCGGGTCCTGATGGACTTCATCCCATTTTCTTTCAAAAAATTTGGCAGCAAACTAGCAATGCCATAATAAAAGTTTGCATGGACGCCTCCAAAACTGGTACTATTCCTCCTGATATTAATTCTGCTAACATTGTATTAATCCCTAAAGTAAAAAACCCTGAAAAAATTACCCAATACCGTCCCATAAGCCTTTGTAATACTATCTACAAAACTATTACTAAGATTATTGTCCACCGTATACGACCCCTACTAAATAATATTATTAGCCCCGGTCAATGTAGCTTCATCCCTGGGCGAAGGGCAACTGACAACGGCATCATTGTCCAAGAAGCCATCCACTCATTTGCAAAAAATAATAGCAGAATAGGCCATATGATGTTAAAAATAGATCTAGAAAAAGCCGTTGACCGTCTTGAATGGTCTTTCATAAGGTTTTCCTTATATTGTCTGAACTTCCCAAATAAATTAATTTCCCTAATCATGTCTTGTGTCACATCGTCCTCCATTTCAATTCTAATAAATGGAAAACCTTCCACTCCATTCCACCCAACCCGTGGAATTAGGCAAGGAGACCCGCTATCACCATATCTCTTCATAATTTGTATGGAATCTCTTACAATACTAATTAACATCCAAATCTCCAGTAAACTTTGGAATCCCATTACAATAAGCATAATCTCCACCAAGCTTTCCCACCTCCTTTTACAGACGATTTAGTTTTTTTTGCCAAAGCGGACACAAAGAATGCCATATCCATAATCAACACCTTCAACAATCTTTCTTCTGTCTTTGGCCAAAAAATTAATTTTGAAAAATAAAAATAAAAAAAATTCAAAAAATGTTCCCACTGACACCCAAGTACTTATTGCAAATCTCCTCAACATTACTCCAACCTCCAAATTTTGGATCTATTTAGGTATTTCAATTACAAACAAACATAAAAAAAACCGTTGATTACCAACATATCATTGACAACATGAACAATCAGCTTCAAGGTTGGAAAGCGAACATGTTATCTCTAGTAAGACGTACCACTTTGATTACGTCTACTCTAGCAACAATCTCCCAATATGTCATGCAAATTAATACTCTTCCAAAAAATATCATCAATAAAATTGATCGCATTTAACGTAACTTCTTTTGGGGTTCAACGGATACAAAAAGAAGACTCCACCTCACAAATCGGGAAAGTGTTACCTTACCCAAGAGCTGGGGTGGACTAGGCATACCAAATGTAACTGCAAAAAATTCTTCTCTAATTTCTAGCCTAACATGGCGCTTCTACTCGCAACCTGATCAACTATGGGTCAAAATCCTAAAGGAGAAATACATAAACCGCCAATCTCTTAAGGAAATAAATTGGAAAATCACTGACTCATACATCTGAAAAAGCATTAGTAGACAAGGAATAGGTTGGAATATTGGAACATGCACTAACATAAGAATTTGGGAAGATAAGTGGATCACATCAAATACCTCCCTCCGATCACTTATACAAGGCCCTCTCACACAAGCAGATTCTTCTTCAACCACTGGCAACTTACTACTACCAAATAGACAATGAGACTTAACCACACTTTCTATGGAGTTACCCCCACATCTACGATATCTCATCACCAACACCTACATTCAAGAGAGATTCTTTCTTCTGGAAATTCACCACTTTCGGATATTTTTCAACCGAATCAGCCTACCTATCATACCGAAAAAATTCAAACCTTTGTCCAACACCTCTTAACCAATTGGGTATGGAAAATAGAAGCTATTTACAAAGTTAAATTTTTCTGCTGGCTTCTTGTTAATAATAAATTACCAACAGCAACCAACCTAGCCCACCGACATATTATTCATAATGATAGTTGTGCTACCTGCCAAAACGCACCAGAAACAACAGAGCAAATATTCACTTCCTTACCCCAGCTACATCCATATGGAATACTTTTAACATCTCCTTCTCTCCTTGCAACATGGAAAATAATCTTTTTGAACTATGCACGTGCACAAATTTCATATATATTAACAATCACAGCCTTCCTTTAAAAATCCCAGTTCCTATAATATTATGGATTATTAGAAAAAATAGGAATAAAAAACTATTTCGCAATTCAGAAAAATCTCTTACCATCCACGATATAATATTCTAAACATTGGAATACCAACACTTAGTAGCTCAATACCTTAATAAGCCTCAGCAAATAACTACAACAATTACTTGGACACCTCCTCCCACAGGATATTTCAAACTTAATATAGATGGTGCCTTTGACTCACTAAACAACATGGGAGGAGGAGGGGGATTAATCAAAGATCACGAAGGACATTGGATTATTGGTTTTTCGTCCCAGAGCTACGCACAATCAGCAGTACACATGGAACTTCTAGCTTTGTACGAAGGGCTAAAGATGGCAGTAAATAATACTCTTATTCCTCTGACTGTGGAAACCGACTCACAGTTATTGGTCCAGATGCTTGAATCAGATAATCTTGCTTTCTCACACTTACCAAATGATTGCAGGCATCTATTGGAGCAGCTGGGGAGGCCTTATGTGGGTCACATATATAGAGAAGCCAACAACGCTGCTGACAAGCTGGCCTGCTATGGGAAAGCAGGGAATCAGAATAAAGAAGACAAATCATGATCTTCCTACACCCACCCTCCTTTATTTTGACTGTACTAGAACATGACATATCGGGTACTGGGACTACGCGTCTAATTCCCTCCACGTAATAAGTCTATTGTTTGTTGAATAAAAGTTACTTTGATTAGCCAAAAAAAAAAAAGATAACCTTGTTGTTTCAAAATTATTAACACAATTCACAAATATAGATCAAGCTTTCGTAGAGGTGCCATGAGAGTATCTTTTACAAGTGTATCACCGAAGTTTCAAAGTAGAAATGTAAATAATACTCGACAAACGTCAGTGTTTCTTCTTTTTTTTGAATTTTTTTTAGAAAAATTCGTAGTCGCTATCTTTCGTGTGGGATAATGAGTAACCTGCTTACTGTGTAATAACTCGTAAATCACATCGGAAATAAATATTAATTTTACTCGTCATTAATGTTACTTTAAGTGTACCATAGGAAAAGTTATAATGTTACTTTACTGTACCGTTTGTAGATCTACTCTTTCAATTAGTATTACGTAGTTATAACTAAAACTAGCATAATTGAAGAATTTTAATGATGAGACGAGTGTATGACGTCTTATATTAAACATGGCAAATAATTACTCTTGATTTTTTTTTAATTCATGTTCACCTAATTTACACTAATGTATAATGTGTTTGATCACAAGTTCAAAGTCAGTGGGGAGCCATATTGAACAAGGGGTGTCAAGCGATACCTCTTCGTTGAAAAATTATATTTATAATGCGATGACTCTCCTCACTTTTTGATGTAGCTAATTATTTATTTTTGAACCCCTTGATAAAATTTTTGATTCCGCCACGATTCACATCCTCTCCACCGCACTTTCTTGACTTAATTTGTTTAGGCGCATTGTACTTTTCTTGACTTTGACTTAAATTGAAAGACAAGAAAAAAAGGTGTTATGACTGGTTAACTAAAATCAATTATTGACAGCGCTGCCTTTTAAAGTCGTAATATAACATGTGACGTGACAATCAAATTTCCCATGAAATTACACAAATTTTGAACCTTAGTAAATTCCAAGAGCTCTTTGGCTTTATCAACAGATAATTAAGGAATTATTGAAAAAGACGAAAAAAATGGCGTCGACGTCAATTTCCTAGCCATTCTTCTTGTTACATTTGTTGCATAGTACTCTTTGTTTTCCTTTTGAAATAAAATACAAATTAAACAGACAGTTGACAGTTGAAACTTAGCCCTACCACCCCTCAATTTGGGAAGAGGAAAAAAATGAGAAAAAGAAAGGATAAATGTATGAAAATGTGAGGAGGAAAACGTATGAAAATGCTTGTAACAAAAAGAATAAATAAAGCAATAATTGAATAAAAAATATCCAAATGAATTGAATTATCCTTGTAAGAGGCAAAAATCTATAATACGCAAAAAAATTCTAAAAAAAGTAAGTAATAAGTGAAAAATGATTTATCATTCAAAAGGAAAGATACATGCAACTCCTTGCTATAGATTATTCAAGAAAGATAAAATACATAAGTTGCCACCTGACCTATGACCCAAATTTCTGTTACATATTTTCTGGGAACAAATATTATTTTATACACTCAATCTTTCAAAGTGTATTTATGACACACCATTTTTTTTAACCAGTTTTTCAGAATATGTGTAATATCACACATCAATAAAGTCGTGACACATGTCCTAACTCAAGAAACAAAAAAGAAAAATACTAAATTTACACCACAATTGATATATTTAAAAGAAAACAAGAAAAAATGAAAAACAACCCCCCCTCCCCCACGTCTCTCATCTTCTTCAAGTCCCCACACCGACGGTCATGGAAAACCCATCAAGCCTCCTCTAAACTCCAACTGCCATGGATATACCCACCAAATCGTTTTGTTCCTATCTCAACGAAAAGAATTTCTGACTTGCTTGCTCGCTTGATCACCGAAATCGAAGCCAACACAAGGATGGGAGGGCAAACGGATTCGTATTAATCAAGTGTTGGCCATGGCAGCCACTATTATCGCCATAACCAATATTCACATAAATCTTTTACATGGTGCTTCAAGTGTCGGCCATGTCAGCCACCACTATCGCCATTAATTTTTAGAGCAAAACCTGCAAACACTATAAACCCCTTCTTCACACACATTAAAAAAAAATTGAAGTCAAAGAAAGAATCGGCAGATCTAGAAACAAAATTATGAAAACAAATGGAGAAATCAGTCACTGATTTTATTAGCATATCTAAAAATGTTTAAACTTGAAGGAGATGACTAATTGATTTGGAACTTGGACCTAGCTCTAAAACTATTTTGCGTTTCAAAGTTTAATCTATAGAGAAGACAAAGTAGGCGTCTAGGGGAAGACGAAAACGGGTGGGGCTGTGTGGAAAAGAGACCAAATTATTTGGAGATGAAATAATTAAAATAGAAAAGAAAAAAAAATAACAAAGGTTTGGGACATGTGGCATTTAGATAATGGTTTAAACCCGAAAATTTTACACTCACTCGCCTCGTTTTTGTGTAAAACACGCGCACGTTAACTGTCAAAAGTGGTATGTCTTAGATACACTTTAAAAAGATTGAATGTGTAAAGTAATATTCGTTCTCAAAAAATGTATAACAGAGATTTAGGTCATAGATGAGGTGGCAACTTATATATTTTGTCTTTGGAAAATAAACAAATAACTTTTTTTTCCTTCTAAAATAAAGATCAGTCAAGAACACATAAATAAATAAATAAATATTATCGTAGATGTTAAAGGTGTTTGAGCTTGTGTCAAATTACATTTTTATAACAATTGATCTTTCTGGTACTTATTTTCAAATCATCATTTTAGATTAATTTAAGCACCGTTTTGTCATAAATTTTGCTAAAGATTTTTAATTTTTAATTTTGGCAAATACCTGTTTATTTATAGACATATTTTGGCAATTCCCAAATTCCAAAATCAGCTCAAGAGCTATTTTTGGTCTAAAATATTACTGCTTGATTTAAAATAAAAAAAAAAGTGCCCCAAACTTTTATAAAGCTCATTTTTTGTTATTATTACCCAACTAATCTATATTTACCCACTTTTCCCTCAATAAACTTGTGCGATTTTGACCTTCTTTATAACAGAAGAAAACATTCGTCAAAGTTGTTGTGCCAGTCACTGCAAAGATAAATTTTGAATGTAATTTGCTAAAATTTGCTAATGTTTGTATAAAAAAAGATTCAGATTTGTTTTGCTTATTTTGTATGATTTTTCTTCAAATTTGTTTCGCTTTTTTTGTATGAATTTTCTTCAGATTTGTTGGATATTTTTGATAATTTTTACCCCCATTCCTCTATTATTAATATTCAGTTAATTCGATTCCCCCTTCTATCTACAACTTCAGACGCGACAAGAGTGCTTATTTCCAAAAAAAAAAAAAAGATCCAGTCGCCTTCTCTTCCCGACGATCGATAATTCTTTCTAACAACTCCATCTGCCCATCTGAGAACGACACCCTTCTTGCAAAAGCTCTTCTTACGCTAACCCTGTTCGTGGGATCTTTTATCCTTTCCTTCTTCCTAGGACAGTAAGAATGGAATTGCATGAATGATATCAGTCAGAGCGCATTCCCTCACAACTTCTTTTCTTCTCAAGCACTTGCTATTTCATCTTGACACGTTGACGGACTCCGATACTAGGAGGAAAAAAAGTAAAGCATACTTTGAAAAATTATATCCAAACAAATTTTCATCTTCAAACGCTAACTTAGATCAAGTGCAATTTAAGTAGGAGATAGATTAACATAGTTCAAGCAAAATAAACGATTAACAACATACAAAATTACGTTTTCTTATATATCTCTTGAGTGAACATTTATGGTTTTATTCCGAAGACTAGTTCAATGGTGATAAGTGACATTTGAAATTACGACCTAACATTTAAAATTTTATTTATTTAAAAGAGTTCTAAAAGGAAATAATAAAACTTACATGCTTTTAATTTGAAGATTTAATTAATGAATGTTATCTTTTGCGCGCAAAAAAAAAGAAAAGAAGAATCACAGCATAATTTTTTTTATTCTTTTATTATTATTTAATGTTATTGATGTTATAGCTGGGGGTATTTTTGGTAAAACATGCTTTGAAGCGATCGTCGGATCGATTAACTTACCTGCAGACCTCGTAAGGCGGGCAAGATTAAATATTTAAAGGTCTACAACACCCTTATTAAACTTCTAGATTTATTTTAATGCCATTATTTATTTTGTGGAAGATATCGCCGCCTGAACAAGTGGGAAAAATAATTTTTAAAAACTCTTATCACGCCAACATTGAAATCTGAATCTGGCGGATATTCGAAAACGAAAATTATAATCTTGGTATTAAATTACATATGTGCCCTTGATTGATCAATTAATTTACTACTCTTACAGAGAGTGTGTCAAGCAAAGGCAAAAAGTGGCTTATTTTAACAGCAAACTCCCAATTTATTTTGTTTTCTTCAATTGGAAGAAATCATCATCGCCTCTTCTTTAACGTTTTGCCCATAATTTGTTATCAAATTCCAATTAATAAATGTTTGGTTTTCTTGGAAGAATCCTTTCACGATAACAGTTACGATGCTTTGTTTTTATTTCAACTTGTATATGGAATAATAACACTCGTTATTCATTTTTTCTTCAACTATAACAATCATCATGTAAATAGACCGATAAAGATTGCGGTGGAGTGTTAAGTACTCTTGCATCCTTAACCAGAAGTTTCGGATTTAAGTCTCTGTATATGAAATCGCCTTTGTTAGGAAACGCTTTACCCCCAATACGAGACTTCCGAACGCGAATCCGGATTTAATCGGCCCCAATATGAATACCGATAGCGGGCAACAAAAAAACAATCATGTAAATAGGGGTATATTTGCATTAATGACACACCACATATTGGTGCAAGAATGCAACATTATTAGTTTACCATTCACTTGACTTTGAACCAAAATCAACCCAGGGAAATAGTCTTGGAGAAACTGTGGTATAGCTGTTCTAAAAAATTATAAACAGTAAAATATATATTAATGTAATATACGTAAAATATACATATGTTTTGCGTAATTACTTTTTTTTTTTATGTATTAATTAACAGATGTAATTATTTTTGTCTGACGGGCTAAATGTGAAACTTTCCCAATAGTCTTTGCATGCTCTAAATACATCATCACTAGTTTCCTCTCTTCTTGTTCTTCGCTTATTCAACTTTTTTTATCTTGCGTATTTGCGTTATACTATTTATATATTTGAAAAAAAAACGGAAAAAAAAAAACGTCCATATCATATCGAGATACATCGTGATTTTAAACAAGAGATTACAATTCCATTTCATTATTTTTAATTGTTTCTTAAGAAATATTCTTTCATTATATTATACGACACCAAATGAATAATGAAGATGCTGTAATTGAAATACTTGCTATTTCACCTTAATAACCACCATTAAAGCAAGGTATCCCTTAGCATTGAGAAAAGTCTAAAGTCAGTGTTGCCTTTTGCTATCTTGAAGAATAAAATAAGAAGCTGTCACGGCCATATGTTACTTTCTCCATACTTTTTTTTTTGAGCTTCGAACAGTAGCTGCTATTGTTGAGAAATTATAAGAGTACAAATACAGAAGATTTAGCTAGCGTTTGGCCATGAGTTCTCAAATTTTTTTGAAAAATTTGATTTGAGTGAAGTTTGGTGTGAAGATGAAAATGTGTTTGGACATGATTTTTTCAAAACATATTTCACTTTTATTTTTTGGAAAAAACATGTATAAAATTCTCAAGTTTTGAGATTTTGGCCCAAAATCACCAATTTTGGTGAATTTGGGATTTGGGATTTGAGATTTTGCCAAAATATGGGCAAAATCTATGGCCAAACATGTATTTGCCAAATAAATCCCAAATATATCTTGGGAAAATCTATGCACAAACGGGGCCTTAGCATCCCAAACTCTCTGTTCCAACAGAGGAGGAAGACGCTCCGGCTAGGGGTGTTCATGGTTCGGTTTGGGTCGGTTTTTCCCAAAAAAGAAACCAAACCAAGTAAGTCGTTTTTTCAAATATTTGAACCAATCCAAACCAATTAAGTCGTTTTTTCGATTTTTTCGGTTATTTATCGGGTTTTTTCTTAAATATGGGACATACACTACTAAACGCATATTCCGGCGACTACATTTTCAACATAACACTATCAAATGAATTGCTATTTGAGAAATTTATCATTTACCAATATATATTGATGATAATTGAATAAAATAGTGATGAATAATGTAAGTACTCAATTACAATCGATTTATTTTTAGCATGAATTTTTTTTTTTTTATACTTAGCGAAAGAAAATTACCAATCAAACTAGAATATAAAGGCAAAATATTAGATTATTAAATAGCAAAGAACTATACTAGAAATATAAATGACTAATGTATACCATAAAAGTTTAGAAACGTTATATAAAAAATATACATATATATAGGTGTAATAATAAATTTAAATAGCTATTTTTTATAGTCGGTTTGGTTCGGGTTTTTTCGGTTATTTTTTGATTGAAACCAAAACCAAACCAAACTTGATCAGTTTTTAAAATTCAAAACCAAAACCAAACCAAACCTAAAATATAACGATTTTTTTGGTCGATTTAATTCGGTTTTCGATTTGGTTCGATTTTACGTGTTTTTATGAACACCCAATATGTAGGCCATCAAATAAGTACACAAAAAAAGAAATTGGAGATGGCAGATTCTATGCCAGACCAACTTCACATACATGGAGTTGCTTTCTCCAGATTAAGCAGACTTTTGTGATATTACTTGTTTATTTTTCTTAGTCATATACAGAGATTATATATTGATTATACACATATAACACATAAATTAGACAAATATTATATCTTAACCGGCTATTTTGTAGTTTAAGTGGTTGGGTGAGCGGTTGTTTGAGTTATTTTTTATCCCAAATATAATGAAAAAGTAATTATATCTTTTTCCGAGTAAAAAGATTTCATATTTTTTTTGTCATGGGTAGGGATAATATCTGCGTACACTATTCTTTCCATACCCCATAATGTGAGATATTACTGAATATATTGTTATTATTGTTGTTGTTTATTATAATTATACCAAAATTGATTTAATTTTAGGGATAAAAGAATGAGAGAAGAACTTTTATTCCAAGGTGCCCTTCAATTTATAGTCTATTATGTCTCTTTTGAAATAAGATGAAGCTTTTTAATTTTAATATTTTTACTTTACTCTTAGAAAAGTGCGCGTAGTAAATGACATGTTGAAGAGGTTGTTTGGCTAAGTTTATAAGTTGGTCAAACTAGCTTGTAAGTATTTTTCGGCTTATTCATGCGTTTGGTAAAGTTAAAAGTGCTACTTAGCCAATTGCTTATAAGTCAAAATACGTCAAAAGTCACCCCAATAAATGATTTTTTAGCTTATAAGCACTTTAAGTTTGACCAAGATTTTTACTATTTTATCCTTAAAATATTCTTTTTTTAGAACAAAACTCCTACATCGATAATCACTACGTCAAGTATTTTTTCAACCTAAACCCTCGTCTCTTCAAGTCTACAATTCTCATTGACTATCTAAGATAAGCAATTTCTCTATCCCTTTGCATATTTGTATTAATGTAATTGTACATTAATATTTGAACTGTATATAATAATTGAGGACATATTAATTTTTTGGTGTATTGCGTTCTAAGTGTTGTGGTGATGAAGACAATGTTTGTTTGTCTTGAAATATTTTGTCCTATTTAGGTTTAACCGTGAAACTTTTCTCAATTCATTAATATTATATGCTTATCATAAAATAAATTATATTTATCATAAAAAATATCTTATCTAGGCACATATTAAAATAAAATGACGAATATAATATTTTGTATTTAAATCGATCTGGAATCTAAAATATTGAAGAAATTACGCCCTTATAAGTGTAAACAATTTTAAGATTATTTAAGTCATTTTAATAGAAAAAGAGCCTATCAGTACTTTTTTGACAAATACTGTAGCAATTTATTATCAATTTCAGCACTTATATCGAAATACTTAACTGCTTATTTATTAGATTGGTTTCAGAACGTAAAAGTACTTTTCAGCCCCTAATGCTTATCAACTATTTCATTTCAGCTAATCCAAACGGGCTGAAGACTTGAAGGCAACATGTATCAAGAAAATTCTCATTATAACACGAATATTTAGCTTATGCGGCAATATATTATTATTTTTTAAAAACCGTATAATACTACTAACGTATATAAAATAAAATGAGATGAAACTAGTAGTGAAAGCAAAGAATAGGCGTTTGGACATAAGAATTGTAAAATTTCAAAACATGGTGAAAAAGTTTTTCAAGTGTAAATGGTATTTGAAATTTAGAGTTGTGTTTGGACATAAAATTAAGTTTGGGTTGTTTTTGAAATTTTGTCAGTGATTTGAGTGAAAATTTTGAAAAATAGCTTTTTGGAATTTTTCAAATTTTCGAAAATCTCCAAAATGCATCTTCAATCGAAAATTAAAAGTTTTATGAACAAACGTTGATTTCAGAAAAATATAAAAAAAAATTAAAAAAAGGAAATTTTTGTTTTATGTCCAAACATGCTCTTAATTTAAAATCCAAAAGATAATAAATAAAAAACAATATCTAGAAGTGTAATTTTTTGGAAATCAAGGGCCAAGAGTACATAAGAATAAATTAAGGTAGTCCTAGTCACACACAAGCGTGATACCATTGGCCACAAAGAGAGAGGGTTTGCTTTTGTTGGCTCGACGAGTGAGCTGATCTTTACTACTTCCAACTGTGTATAAATACGTAGCCTCCCTCTCCCTACATTTTCTCCTTTTTTCTCTGTAAACCCTCAGAGAGCTTCAGCCCCCCCATTTATTATTCTCTTTTTTCTTTTTGAATCTGAAGGGAAAAGAGAACAGAAAAAACAATGGGAGAGAAGCCAAAATCTGGAGGTGTTTGGCCCACTGTTAAGCCCTTTGTTAATGGAGGTGCTTCTGGTATGCTTGCCACCTGTGTTATTCAACCCATAGATATGATCAAGGTATTACCCATTAAACCCACTTACTTTTTTTATTGGTTATTATTGTTCTTTTTTTTTGGAAAGATCCTGTCTTTTTGATGTTTTGAGGTGTTGTTTTGTTTTTAAGATGTGTTTGGTTAGTGGGTAAGGTTCAGATCTTGGCTCAAATGAGTGTCATTTTGGGGTTTGATTGATTTTTGTTTTGTATTTGATGTTTGGTTTTGATCTTATGGTGTATCTGGTGAATTCAGATCTTAGATCAAATGGGGATTATGCCGCACTGTCTCATTTTACTTTTTCCAATTTTGAGTTGTTTTTGTAGTGAATGAACAAGATCTAGCCTTAAAATGATTTGATCTTTACACTAGGAATTTCTTCCCATCTACCTAATCCAATGGTGTCGGAGTCAGTGGCGGAGGCACGATCTCCGCGAAGGGGGTTCAAAGAGAGTTTTAAAAAAATATAGCTAGTGGGAATTGAACCTATGACCTTACAAAGGTTTTGAACCCCGTTGATCACTAAGCTACACTTTTGGGCTGTGTCAAGGGGGTTCAAAACTTAATATATAGAGGTAAAAAACCGATTTTGCCTATAGATACAGTGTAATTTTTCGGCGAAGGGGGTTCGGGTGAATCTAAATCCGCCCCTGGTCAGAGTTATCCAGTACCTATGTTCATAAGCGGAGCCAGGATTTGAAATTTATGGGTTCGGGATTTTAGTCTTTATTAAGTTAATGGTTTCTAAATTGTACAAATTTAATGAATTTCTTAAGACCGGACCCATAGCCGAAAGGCTAGCTCCCTTTGCCTATGTTGGTGCTTGTGGGAGGTAGCAGGTACCGATGGAATAGTGAGTTGCGCGCAAGCTGGCATGGACACCACCATTATAACAAAAACTGAATCTTTGGGTTTTTTATGCAATATGAGATAAAAGTTTGAATCTTGTGGTTTGTACTGCTGCTTCTTAAATTTGATGGGATCTATTCTGATTTATGGTACTTTCTTATGATGGCAGGTGAGGATACAATTGGGTCAGGGATCAGCAGTTGATGTCACCAAGACCATGCTTAAAAATGAAGGCTTTGGTGCCTTTTACAAGGTTTGTTCCCCTTAGATTTATATTGGTTAACTCGGTCCTTGATTAATAACGTTGCACCATTTTCTTGTTGATCTCCGACTGAATAATTCATTATTTTATCTTAGATCACTAGAAACAGATAGGTATTTTAATTCCCCACTAATAATGAGTATACCCTGCTCTTTTAAACTTGATAGGTATTTTATATTATCGTATCCTCAAGAGATGACTGCTAAATATTTCTAATGTTTCACCTTGGTTATGCCTTACCGAATTAGCTACCTTTTTGGAGCTTATGGTATTTTAGCATTACCTTTTTCTACCTCATATGATCCTGAAAAGTTTAAATGCCTGAAAGGAACAATTTCTGATTTTTTTTGTCAATCAATAGTACACCTGGAAAATATCAGCAAGAGAACTAGATGATGCTTTCCCCTAGAAATGAGCTGGTGAAAGTCTTTCTGTATTTAATTAATACAAATGTTTTATGTCTTTTACTCCCTCCGGTCCAAAATAAGTGATTTTTTCAGATTTCAAGAATGAATTAATTATTTTTTTCCTACATTGTCCTTGGAGTAAATAGTGTTGGAATATGTGTTAGGAGTGTTTATGTGAGATAATAAAGGTTAACATGGTCAATTTCATCGCTAATTAATGCTAAAAGGTGGATTTCTTAATCTGTGTTAAAACATCAAAAAGATCACTTATTTTGGACCGGAGGGAGTAATAACCATCTTTTGCGTAATGCGTAATAGATACTTTGATTCCATTCAAACTTTTAATTGGTGAATGCAACCAGTATAACATATAATGGATTAGACTGGTGCCGAGTAACATAAACTGGATTATATAAGGTGACACCCAAATGCATTAACTTAGCTGTTGTATGATTATCAATTGAGATTTTTTAGATTTCCTGTGAGAGTTCTCAGGGAAAATAGATTATCATACCTAAAATCCAGATGGTTTTACTTTAAAGACAATTGATAGTCTTACAAATATTATAAGCTTTAGTGACTGTAGCTTCAAAGATTAGCTGGACTTCGCAACACTTGAATAATCTTGACTCTGAGATGGATGTCATACTATCAATGTAAAATCTAGGGCTAATGTTCTGTGTCAAGGTTGTCCAAAGTAATGTCGTCCTTTATTGGATCAGCTTCATTGAAAGCTGATGGCCTGATGCACTTGTTTTATTTAATGCATAATTTTCTCTAACTTTTTGTGTTGTATGTTTTTTTGTGATTCCATGCCATCAATTATTTTATCGTCATATGCAGGGTTTGTCAGCTGGGCTTCTTAGGCAGGCAACCTACACAACAGCCAGACTTGGGTCATTCAGGTGACTGTTTGTCTAAATTTTGTCTTTTCTCCATTCATAATGCGCCAGATTTATTTAAGTTTTCAAGTATTATTGATATACGTCAAGATTCATTATACTTCACAGCCCTTAGGATTGCCTTCAATTGTTCTTTGATGCATCTGGGCTCATAGTTGTGACACATCATTGATCATACCCTCCCAATAGTATGTCTTATATATTACATAAGAGTGCGTAATAATTGGAGGTTTTCAAAGGATTTACTCTGGACACCACCATTATTCTGCATAATACTTTTTGAGTCGCACCTTCCTTCTCAGGCCTAATTTTTCCATTTGGCTTTTTTGAATCAAAGATACAGTCTGAACGACTCATATTGAGGTGGTGTGCACATTTTATTGGAATTTCCGTCTAATGAAGTTACTCTTTGGATATGTCAAGTGTCAACATAGGAAAAAATTAATGAACAATGTGATCTTATTGATTTTCTGCAAGTCTTGCTTTTTATAATTTTTTGAAGAGCTTGGGATTACGACACTCCATGTTATCCTCTCCCCCTTCCCTCCACTTGGCTGCAAAGTTTTTTGAAAGTTTTGCGGTTTGGTCTTATTTTGTAATTTTTTTGAGGTGGTTGTGCCTATTGGGTTTGCTCTGTTGTGCTTTTCTGATGATTCTTGTTGCAAGGTCTGTGGTATCACTGTTGGACCTCCATAGAGATGCAGGGTTTTGCTAATATTTTATGTGTTTATGGAAATGTTGAGCTAACACACCTTTTGAAAGAATTGGTGTGATAAAACTCAAAAGGTAGAAGAATAAGTGACACGATGAATTTTAGATATTACATAGGCTTAATAACCTACTTCACCATGCATGTTTGGAGTGTCGATTGTAGCTACTTGCGTGATAAAATTAAGCTCAAATTTTTCTTTGGAGCAAAGAGGACCTAGCTAAAAGCACTGTATTATTGGTGATATTGAGGATGATTTTATACAATAGCCCAACTTATTGCTGTTATGCTTTTTGCTTGATAAGATTCTTGCCTATATTCATCCAATAAAAGAAAAAAAGACTTACTTTTCTGCTTTTTTTCTGGTTTTCTTGAAATAGAATTTTGACGAACAAGGCCATTGAGGCCAATGAAGGGAAGCCCTTGCCTCTGTACCAAAAGGCTTTATGTGGTCTTACTGCTGGAGCAATTGGTGCATGTGTTGGTAGTCCAGCAGATTTAGCCCTCATTCGTATGCAAGCTGATGCTACATTGCCTTTAGCACAGAGACGTCATTACACAAATGCATTTCATGCACTCTCCCGTATTATGGCTGATGAAGGAGTTCTAGCCCTCTGGAAAGGTGCTGGCCCCACAGTAGTAAGGGCAATGGCATTGAACATGGGAATGCTTGCCTCTTATGATCAGAGTGTGGAGTTCTGTAGGGACAACCTTGGCATGAGTGAAGCTGCTACAGTAGTAGGTAAGATAATTTTTGAACTAATGCTTCTAAGGGTACTGATTTTAGTCTTAAGTGCTCTGAGCTTTTTCAATGCCTTCGCTCAAGAAGGGTTTAAGCTCAGTTTGTGATTTCAGGAGGGATCAAATAATGCAACTTGTCTTAGAATAACAGTAACTTCTCTTTAGGGAATTTCACCCATCTGTGCAGTTGCTTGCTGAGAAATGCTTGATGTTAATCTCTACTTTGCTTCCTGCCTTTCTACTTTGGTAGATTGAGGGAATTTGGGACTCCGGTAAAGCTGATCAGTGTAACTATTAGATGGTATAAGCAATGCCTTAGAGGTGTTGCCAGTGAGTAGGGCAGGTCATTCTTCTGCTCTGGCTCTAGAATGTTCTCTAGGAAGTCATTCTGCTGTGGCATTCAATAACATGGAAATAGTGCTTTGCAAAGTTTGTCTGGGATATTGTGTGTTCAAGTACTTTTTTCTCTCTCGCTCTTCACATTGACGACTTTCTTGAACGTTAGTGTTATCATTGGATGATGCAAATTTCAATATCTCCCATGAGGCACAGTGTTTCCCCTTCTTTCAAATCCTTTCTCTTTCCTAAAACGCAGGGGCCAGCAGTGTTTCTGGATTCTTTGCTGCTGCTTGCAGTTTACCATTTGATTACGTCAAGACTCAGATACAGAAAATGCAGCCAGATGCTGAAGGAAAGTTGCCTTATTCTGGTTCTTTCGATTGTGCCATGAAAACTTTGAAGGCAGGAGGACCCTTCAAATTTTACACCGGATTTCCAGTATATTGTGTTAGGATTGCTCCTCATGTTATGGTATGTTTCCCTCTGTTTCTTCCAACTAAAGTTCTTTCGATTTCATGTCAGCTTTTACCATATGTTTACTTCTTTGTTTTCCCTATGCAGATGACTTGGATTTTCCTTAACCAAATTCAGAAGGCGGAGAAGAAACTCGGATTGTGATTTGCTTCTAAAAGATACATCAGTTGAGCTCTATTAGAATAACATCGCATTGTTGTATTAGTACTTCTTTATCTATTTCTTTAATTTCACGCCTTCAAAGTGAAAGGGTGCTTTAAGATTTTTTGGTGATACATTGACTCGTGAAATTTAGGTTAGACATTTGGTCTTTTTTGATATTCCTACCAATTTAGTTTTGGGAGGACTGCTTTATCCAAATGGATGGGAAGATTCTTTTAGCTGAATAAGCTATGTACTTCAAAAACTTTCTTGAAGTAGGTTTTATGGAGATTCACACCAATTCCGGCTTGTCATCTTGAACTTATCTTTTTACCTATATTTGGCTATTCTTAAATGGTTAAGTTTCTGTTGTTAGTATCCTCCTGGAATGAGCTATTGAGTATTGGAGTGAAAATGGATCCAAATGGAGCAGAACACATTATAGAGATTCATGTAGTTCTTAATTAGTTTAAGATTGAGATATGGTTGTTGTCTATTGGTGTGTATGCCTCTAGACCACAAGTATAGGTGTTCATGCCCCTCTCTTGGGCCAGGTTGTTAAATTTTTTTACTTATCCTTTGTTCTGCGCATTATATGATACAAAATCATGCCTCTATAACCTGATATGCTTCCTTTTTTCATAGACCTGCTTGTATGTATTAGTGTATACCGCCACACATAAATTTCGAATCCTACAGTATCTTGTATTGAGATAGGTTAGATAGCTTCTGTTGACATTGAAATTGCTAGGTTTGCATACTATTGTTTTCGATACAAAATCTGAAAAAAACTTATTTGCCAAACAAAGCTGCATACAACGTTACTGATTGACAAGAGTATTTAGTCCCATATCATGATTGACAAGAGTATTTAATCCCATATCAAGGTGCAACATTGCAAAAACTATTGAACTTGAGTGGAGGCGTAGAGTAATTTGTTGAAAGTATTTTAGAGGCAACAACTGCATTAGCTGCTTCTGTATAATGAGCACCATCCCAGCTAATGTACTTGGATCTATCCTCACAGATTGTGTAGTTTCCTTGCCCACATTTGTTGTTTGATTCAAAGTTATATGGTGGCCCTCCATATCCACAACATGCCATCAATGGATTCACAAACCCTACCAAAACAGACCCAATCACTTCTTATAGCGATACACAAGCAAGATATCGGTAAATATTTATCCACACTTAGTATTTACACTATCAACAATAACCCAGTAAAATCTCATAAGTGGGGTCTGGGGAAGGTAGAGTGTACGCAGACCTTACCTCTACCCCTCCTCTTAACTCTACCCAAGAAGGGTAGAGAGATTGTTTCCGAAAGACCGTCAGCTCAAGAAGAAGAAAATAAACAATAGGGAATAGATCAGTGACAACAACAAAAGCTAGAAAAATAAAATAATATCAGCATCGTAAGAAACAAAAAATAAATATAAACGCAATAGCAATACCCAGTAATAATGCCATAGAAAATAGAGTGAAACATTATCAGCCTAGCCCCGCCCCTGGAAACAATGTAGAAAAATGCTCAGACTCCCTCCTAACCTACAACAATTAGTATTTACACTAAACTAAGCAATTTATCCGTAAAATAGCGATACACACACAAAAAATCGGTAAATATTTATCCACGCTCAGTATTTACACTAAACTAAACAATTTAACCTTTGAGGTGAAAATGGTGAATGCGTTCATATTTTTTGAAAAATTAAAGAAAGGAACACTTACCATAATTAGAAGAATTGGCAATGAGGTCATATTTGATGGAGTAGACATCAACATATACAATGGTGGTGTTCTTCAATTCATCTCTTAATTTTTCACAGAGAAGGTATAATTTGTCATTGAATATTTTTGCACCTTCGTTTAGAGATATTAGGCAACCATGCTCATCATAATCATCCTTATACTTATTATATGTTGTAAGTGATTTAGGCAAGCACCCTATTGGCCCTGTATTATGTAACCAAAAATTCTTTCCACCTTCTTCATAAATTTCCTGCAATTCAACATAGAAATTTAACAAATCCAAGAAAAAAAGGACTAGGAAAAAGAGCAAAAGTATACAAATTTAGAAAGAAGAACAAAAAACTATACAATCAGACCTCTCTACGACACATTCTTATATAACAACACTTCTCTATAAAAGTCAAGTTTTTTCGGAACCAATTTTCATATTATGTTATAATATATGTTCGAGACATAAAAAGGGAGATGACTATAAGTATGGTTACCTTTATTGCATTTTCAATTTCATAAATGAAATCTGGGATTTTTAGGATAGCTTTTTCATATGAGAGACCACCAAATACTCCATCTAAATCATTTTGTCCAATATCAACGGTGTAGAGGGCATTCCTTAGATCTTCATCTCCTAGCAAATTTCCATTACCTAAAAGAAGCAAATAATATTCTTCTTTAAGAATTGAGTAATAGTTAAGCGATAAGAATTATTATCTTGCCTTCGGGCCTTTGATTTAATGGTAAAAGGGACATTATCCACTGAGTTTCAAACCATGCGCCAGTAACCCTAAAATTTCAAGATTTTCCCGTTATTAAAAAATAATTGTCTTTACATCGCTTATTAATTCCGTTTTTCCGTTCGGCTCGAAAACGTCATTATTTTTTTAATAGGAGTGGTTGAATTTTTGATAGTGTTATATTCATATATATATACCTTTATCAAATAACTCAAGAGAAAGAGATCGAAACCGATGGAACTGGGCAATTTGGATCTTCAAATTAAAAGAATTTGAGGCTGGACGAGTTTTAGAACCAGCAATAGCAAAATTAACTCCATTAGTGAAGTTTTTGCCCATTGACTCCATAAATGGAGTTAAATAACCATTTTTCACACTTTCGCCTGCAATGAAAAAAATATAAATTAAACAAACAAACAAACAAAAAGATGAACATTAGCCCTGAAAATGGATGAGTTAATGATATTTAGGCTTGCTTAACAAATAAAATAAAATAACAACAGTCAGGAGCGAAGTCAAGAATTTTTTCAAGGGTGTTCAAATTTAAAAGAAGTAAAAAATAATTCCCAACAAATGATGTTCAATATATGTTATGTATCTATAAAACCTAATATTTTACTTATATACGCAATTTGACCACCCTAACCAAAGTGTGGCTTCGGTTCCGACAACAGTAACAACAAATCCATTGTAACAAGTACTTTCGTATATAAAGAAATGTCATCGACACACTTCGTTAAAATCTTTTCAACATATATGTAAATGGTATCTTTAAGAAAACAAAACAAAAACATTTGTATATGCAAAGGTGTATACCACTTGAAAAAAGAAGAAAGAAAGTAAATACGAGTTTACTGAAGCCTTAAAAAAAGCCTAAAGAGGCAAATTCAAACGCTTATAACCCAAATTGTGATAATAAGTTGACATCGCTTGCTTACGTAAAATTCTGTGTACGTCATGCAATCAGTGGCGAAGCCACATGGTGAGAAGGGTGGTCAACTAAAATTCTGTGTACGTCATGCAATCAGTGGTGAAGCTACATAGTGAGAAGGGTGGTCAACTGACTCGTTGAAAAATTATACTGTGTACGTAGGTAAAATATTACGTTTTAGAGGTATATAATACATATTGAACACCCTTTGTCGGAATTTTTTTTCGTTTCTTTTAAATTTGAACACCCTTAAAAAAATTTCTAACTTCGCCACTATATGCAATGTAATATTAAACCAACTTACATAGAAAATCAATGACTAGTCTTCCATCACACATTCGACCAGCTAAATCATGATTGATGGTGTGCTTTTTTGGAAGCTGTCCGATCATTCCACGTACTATAACATAGCCACCAGTATCAGAATTGGAGTCACCAAAATTGACAATTACTAGATTTCCATTACTTTGTGAATCAACAGACAGAGGAAAGAAAAGACCAAGAATAAGGGAAATTATAAAAGACAGAATGTAAAATATTCTCTCCTTCAAATTCATCATTTTGCTTCATCTTTGATCAAACATCTTTCGTTGCAAATTTACTAGAGTATACGGTAACTGATAATTTATTTCAAAATATGTTTGATATATGGAATTAAATAAACAATATGGAGACGGAATCCGAAATTAAATATTTTTGAAAGAAAAGAAAGGTAGTTTGATAAAATGAAATTTTATACCACCTTTTCCCCCTTTAATTGAGCTATCTTTTAGTCAGAAAAATAAAATAAAATAAAAAATAAGAAGAAATGAACTGTTTTGATTCTTTCACAAAACTTAAGAAGAAATTTATGACCAGTTATAGCATAAAAGCCAAGGATTAATTGATATGTAATAGATAAACAAAAAAGATATGTATATGTCAGGAGTCCTCTAAATTCTGTAACTGAAGTGGAGTACCATTAATTAACTTATTAAATATTTCTTGAAACAAAAGAAAACTGAAGATAATGGCACTATAATACCATTAGAAAACCCAACAATTTTCATGTCATTTATTCATGAAATTAAACATAAACAACAAATGAAGAAACTGAAAAAAGAACAAATAATTAAGACTGAAAACATAATCAATGCAAAATAACTCCAAACCCCAAAAAGATTTATAATCAAAACAAAAGAAACGAACAGAGATAAGAATTCATTATCCTTCAATAAAACACATACCAAATTCTAAAAGGACTACTCGAACCTCAAGTACTACATAACTTATGCGTCGAGCATTGCCCAATACCATATAAGGTGACAGTCAATCCGCATCCCTACAGATGTGAAAACTGTGAGTAATGAACTTACCAGAGAGGTAGCAAAAATAAAAGTCATTTTATAACGGAAATCGAACCCTCACCAGCAAAGTGAAAGTTCTAAGTAATTAACCAACTAAACTACTACGACTACCCTAACAATTGTTTTTCACTTACAAATGCAACCGCTATTTCTCAAGATATGAACTAAACCAAAGTCAAATATCTCAAGGATTGAAGCTATTAAAAGAATCCACCTCTCCCTTCATCTTTTTCAACAGAAAAAAAAAATCAGCATTATACTGCTAAGGGGGGAATCACATGATTTAAAGACTTGACAACAATCCTAATGGGATATACATACTCAAGTATTAACTTGAGGCAACAGAATATATTATATCCAGGAGACAAGAAGCATCATAGTGATATTACAACAAAGAGAAACATTTACCTTCACATAATGCATTTAGAAAAACATGTTTGAACTATTTAAGATGTCTGACACCCCACAGAAATAAAACATAATCCATGCAGCTTCGGAACAAGCTGATGAATTGTCGAATTACAAAATGACTTAATGTCGTCAGTTGAGGAGCGTAACAACTGCTCGGGAGGAAGCCCTGGGCAGACTTAGTAATATTTGAGCAACTTTTAGCAAGTAGTCTGGTGAATTTGCATCTACCCTTTTTGCTATGATTACTACATTCTCGAGTACCTTCCCGTTCTTCAAAATGAACTCCAGAAATGGAAACACGGAGGTTTTTGCCACAAACTGGGTAATCTTGACTGTCTTCAAATGGTGCAGCAAACATTTAACGTGCTTCGCTTGTGACGCTAAGTAGTTTGCGCCATCAGAATTGTAGAATTTTTTTGAATCTTCTAGCTCCACACCTTTTGGCTAGAAAATTTTTCCAAGATAAGGTTTGCTTAGATTTAGATAGAACCAGAAATGAATAATACAAATGACCCCCAGAAGCCAGTACAGGATCAGATATAACGGAATATTTTTGTTTATGTTTTCATTTTCTTTTGATAAGGAGGATCAGATCAATGGATATATGTCAATCAAGCATTTTCTACTTCTCTGGCAATGTAATGAATGCGCTATTTAGTTTATTAACTGAAGCTAAATTTCCATAACCAGTTCATCGCGAAGATACTGTTGGAAATAGTAAACTTAAATGTTAACAGTATGAACAAGTGGCTAGGTTTATTTGTATTTTGAGTTTTTCTAGGTGTTTAAGTCTAATATATATATGTTTTGAAAGTTATAATTGAAGTGTGTGTCGTTTGAGTTGAGTTATCCTAGATGGTTCATGTAACTAAAGTATAAAGTAGCTATACATGTGAGTCTAGTGTACAACAACAACAACAACAACCCAATATAATCCCACTAGTGGGGTCTGGGGAGGGTAGTATGTACGCAGACCTTACCCCTACCATGGGGTAGAGAGGCTGTTTCCGATAGACCCTCGTCTGCCTCCCTCCAAAAACTCCCCACCTTGCTCTTGGGATGACTCGAACTCACAACCTCTTGGTTGGAAATGTAAAATGGAACTTCTCTTAATGTTATTAGAGTACTTATCTCCTTATTCCATTCTCTTTGAACCTTATAAAATTTTATCCTTTAAATTGTATTATTCTCTTCTTCCATTCACAACAAAGCGGCAGCAAGAACGCAGTTTAAAATCCAGAATGCTTCTTGGAGTGATGAATCAGGTTTTAAGGGAGTGTTTGATAAATAAACTAGATTCATCCCAAGCATATGAATTTTCTTAGTTCATGTATTACGATATTAATGTAAGAATGCATGTATGATTTGCTTATGTAATTGGGAGAAAGAGGAAATATAGAATTAAACTATGAACATGTTAGAAGAATACCTATAAAAAACTACATACTAAAATTTTTTTGGTGTCTAAGTCGAGAGAAGAAATAGCACTATGCTTTCCTCCACTTGTCTTCAAGAGAATTAGTTTGACTGAAAGTGCTCTTTCTCCACAAATTTCTAGCAAATACTCTGGGCAGAATATGCCAGATAAGAAATAGAGAACAATAAAGTTTAGGAAATACATACCTGTTCATACGGTACATATTGCATGTCTATTATTAGCATCTGCAGAGCCGGTGAACCTTTTACCAGGTTAACTGTTCCGAAAAGATCATCTTCCTTCATATGTGTACTTAATGTGACACATTTGTGAGTTGAAATCTGAGAAGGAATGCGTTTCTTCTCCCTTAGCGATAGAACCTTGTATCGTCAAATTCATAGAGTCCAGAGGGAAAAAGTAGATATTTCAGTACCCACTAGGACAAGCATGCCCGATCACAATTTCATGAAAAACAAATTGTATAATGTGTAGTTATGGGGAAAGGGCAGCCCGGTGTACTAAGCTCCCGCTATGCGCGGGGTCCGGGGACGGACGGGACCACAAGGGTCTATAGTACGCAGGTAAGTTAACCTAGGAATTAGTTTATTTTTTAGTTAGATTTTGCTTACAAATATTATGCGGTTGAAGAATTCAAGTGTGCTAGTGACAGTTCAGTTTCCTTGTGAGCTTCGGGAATTGTACTTAGAGTTGCATTTGGAAGCTTAGAATAATACTTGTCTCTTGAAGTTATTAGCTTTTAGAAAGTAACCTAATGCTAACAAATCAGAGGATCCTAGGGGAAGGTTTCTCCAACGTGCTTGTTTGAACATCAAGATTCGACCAATGTGCTTTGTGTATATAGAGTCATGCCTAAAAAAAGGGCAACCTGGTGCACTAAATTCCCGCTATGCGCGAGGTCCGGGAAGGGCCGGACCACAAGGGTCTATCGTACGCAACCTTACGCTACATTTGTGCAAAAGTCATGCCTAGAAAACAAAATTAATCTGAGAAGAAAGAACTAAAGCTAGCAATTGTAACAATTACTTTACTCTGCTCCAAAGGTTAAGAGACGCAATATCTACCTCATAAAGACACACAACCAACAAAAAAAAAAGAGACTCTTAAAGGTAGGCAAAGAGAAAGACCAGATACAGATAACTTGTTTCGGAAACTAACCTCAACGCACCAAGCACCCAACGTTAAGTTCTCAACATGTTTAAGGCTCCTAACTAGCTCCATTAGGTTGTCCTGCTGCCCTTTTAAGTTCTTCTTTTCACCACTGAAACCAGTGTGAGAACGAATACTGAGGGTCGCATTAACAACGGACTGCACATTCATCAAAATACAATTCCTATAAAGAGATCCTGATAGGCGCAGGGACTGAACATTGGGGGCTGAAATTCTCATGACGGGACCATATTCAAACTCATTTGACTCAGACTCATGTACAATCAGTGTTCTTAAAGAAGGAGAATCAATATTCAGATCATCATAGCCCCAGCAAGAAGCCAACTCAAGGAATTCCAGTTTTGGAGCACCCACCATAATCTTATGAACATCTTGATCCCATACCCCCGAGAACCGGAGGGTTAACTTTGTCAACAAGTTCCAGGTTATTTGCACATCATGTATAAACTTGCAGCTCCACAAACTCAAAGTCTTGAATGAAGAATTGCGATACACACACCGCGGTGGGCACCAGTAACAACAGTCTTGATTAAATTCTAAGAAGAGCTCTTCTACATTATTCTTTACAGCATACAGAATCCATCCATCATAATCTTTAGGATAACTAGCATTTAAAAAGAGACCAATTTTAAGTCTTCTGATCTTAGAAGTGCCACGAGAAAGCAAGGTCCGATTCACAAAGTCCACATAATTCTGATAGGGATAGAAATCATCATAACTAAAATCAAGATTTGGGACAGTTGACCCCAGGTGTCGCCAGCGCTTGGAAAGAATGGCTGTTCTGACAACATCTCTCATGTTCAAGAATGAGAGGATGTGAACCAGTATCAGTTCAGGCAGCTCACTAAGTCGATCCATAGGGGAAAGGAATCAACAAGCTCACTGATTTGGCAATAATCCAGAACTCGATTCCTCTTCACTGCATACAGTTATCTCAATTGCTTCAGGAATAGGGTCAAAGGGTGACTTTATTCACCGAAGGATGAGATTTTTTCCCGATTAACAAAAGGAGAAAGTCATTAATCTTTATCAACAACCAACCACAATAACAACAACAACATACCCAGTAAAATCCCACTAGTGGGGTCTGGGGAGAGTAGATTGTACGCAGACCTTACCCCTGCCCCGAAAAGGGTAGAGAGGCTGTTTCGGGGAGACAATATTTATCAAAAACCAAAAAAGGGAAATCAATGTTGATTACAGCATACTAGTAAGAGATAAATCCCATCATATTCAGTTGGAATCAAACAAATTTCAAGCTATGAACATATGTTTTTTTTTTTTGAAATGGTAAATTAGCTTTGAACTCAATCTCAATACACCAAAACTCAATGATATCAACAACAACAACAACATACCCAGTAAAATCCCACTAGTGGGGTCTGGGGAGAGTAGAGTGTACGCAGACCTTACCCCTCCCCGAAAAGGGTAAAGAGGCAGTTTCCCAGAGACTCTCGGCTCGACGAGAGAGACAACAATATCAAACTCAATGATATCAACTACAGTATAAATTAGCAAGATTCAAGAATCTGCAACTCCAAAAAGACAATAGGAATGAATCGATATAAGCTAGCTGGCCTTTTTCTTTAAGGCTTGGAATTCTTGAAAAAGCATATGAAAACCAAATCTAAAGCAGTGGAAATTTAAAAACAAGTTTGATGTTGGAATCTTAAAGGCATGCTAGAAAAATCACTAATTCACTGTGCAATGATCTAAGCCCCATTTACATGAACAGAAAATCCAAATAAAAATAAAACAAAAAATTCAAGATCAGAAGAAATACCATATAGCTGCTGTAGTTATCAGAAGAATGACAAAACCAAGAAAGGGAAAAGAATCATTTACCTGAAGCTGTAGCTAGAGTGGAGCAACAAGTGGAAGTACAAAATAATGTTTTTTGTCATTTATTTTTTTTCTTTTTTTTCCAAGCGTGGAGAAGAATTGGAATAGTGGCCAGCATGGAAATATATTTTCTACGTATTTATATTTTTTTTATAGATTAGTTGGTTGGGTTTGGTATAGTCTTTGGTTAAATTGTCAAAATTGGTCAATTTATTCTAACTCTTTTATATTGCATCTACCCAAGAACAAGAAGGAGTGCATTATTAGGGCCTCTATTGGTACGAGGATAAGGGATAATTATTTCCGAAATTAAATTTAAGATGATTTTATTTTATATTTGATGAAAATAAAATTATGATGTAAATAATCTCGGGATTAGTTATGATGGTATTGTAGTATTTTTTTTAATCCCCGTGAAAAGGTGAGATAACTAATTAAGGGATAACTTATTTCCCAACCAACCGATTCCTTGCTATTTCAATAAACAAATTATTGTGACGATGAGCCCGTTTGGACATAAAATTCTTTTTTACCATTTTTTAAAAAAAAATTACTTTTTTTCGAAATCAGTGTTTGGCCATAAAATTTCTAATTTTCACGTAAAGATGAATATTGAATATTTTTGAAAATTTGAAAAGCTCCAAAACGCTATATTTCAAAATTTTCACTCAAATCACTCACAAAACTTCAAAAACTACCCAAAATTATATTCATGTTCAAACACAATTCTAATTTTCAAATACCATATTCATTTGAAAAAATTTTCACTTTTGTTTTGAATTTTTACAATTCCTATCCCAAACGCCCACTATAATTATGGTTCTTCAAAATATAAGAATTGTGATTTAAAACTTATGTAATTCTTAAATATTAAAATAATAATAAATTGCAAGTGTGTCAACATTTGTGCTCTTAACATTTTTATCGTTTGGGATGAATAGAATATAAATTAAATCAGCTTAATATAGCATTTATTACTTCTTTTTAGAAAAAACATTGTATTCAATTAATACTAATTAATTGATCATATATTATTCAAACTCGTGAGTCAAGATAATATGTTTTGGTGGAAAACTAGATAACCACAAAAACAAAAGTAATTTCTTTTTTTATTTTATCAAAAGTAGGAAGATATTTTAATATTTACTTTCCAAGATAACAAATCAAATAGGCCTTATTAAAGTATATAAAAAAAATGGAAAAAACAAGTTAGTTTTAAATCAAAATCGTACGAAGACGAAAAAGTTGCTGAGAGAGAGAGAGAGTTTAGAAGAAAAGCTGGTTTGACAGAACATTGACACTATACATACAAAAAATATAAAAAGAAAAAAGAAGGCGACTTTATCACCCAAAATTTCAAGATTTTCTTAAAGAGAGGTTAAGAGGGGAAGAATTTTCTTTTTTGTATTTAATATTTAGGGAATTTTATTTGGGTTTCTTTTTATAGGAGAAAATCAGAAAGTAGTGATTTTTGTTGTTTGTAGGATGATGGTGTCGATGAGATACATAGTAGTATTTTGTTATGTATTTTCAGCTTTTGGATACGTATTTTCATCGTATTATACGAATACGTTTTTGTACGATCTGAGGTCTCAATGCCCTCTTCAGATCTCCTTTCCACCTCCTTTGCCTTTTGAGGTAATTTCTTCTTTTTTTTCTGGGGATTTTTGTTTTTTTGGTTTCAGTATATATCTGGTATTTTTATATTGGGGTTTTGTTGATTAATTGAAATGGGTTAAATTTTTCAAAAGTTTTGCTGGTTGGTTTTATGAAAATTTCATTTTTTTAAAGTGGTTTGCTTATTTTGATGATTATTAGGGGTTTGAAGTTGTTATAGGATTTGTGAGAATCTTTGCTGGGGTTTTTTCCCCTTGATTAATTGGGTTTATTTTGTCAATAGCTAATCATGTTTTGGTTATGACTTGTGATTAAGTGATTTTTCATTGAGTTGCTTCTGTTTTTGTTGATTTTCATTATATTTGCTTTAAAAGATTGGATTTTTAAAGTTAATTTGGGGTTTGAGATTATCTTATGATTCTGTAGATAAGGTATTGGGAAAAATACTGCAGCTTATATCTGCAGATTTATGAAGGGGAGCCTTGGCGTAACTGGTAAAATTGCCTCCATGTGACCAGAAGGTCATAGGTTCGAGCCGTGGAAACAGCCTCTTGCAGAAATGTAGGCTGCGACCCTTGTGGTCTGGCCTTTCCCCGGACCCTGCGCATAGCGGAAGCTTAGTGCACCGGGCTGCCTTTTTTTATATCTGCAGATTTTTCAAGTCATGGTAATGTGGATGTATTCAGATGTGTTGTCACCTTTTTGTTCGAGAACAGTTTTATAACTCCCTTGTTGCATCATAGCTCATTTTAAGTACTTTTAATAGCTAATCATGGTTTAGTTTTGCTTAATCATGGAGTTGCAGCTGATTGTTTAGGAGCATCTTTTGAAAGACATGAATTTGGTAATGTATATTGCTGTAGACGTTGAAAGGATTACTTAAGTCACCGGTGATATGGATATTCTATCATTAAGTATTGAAGATTCCTGTTTCAGGGCCCTCTTTGTAACTCCTTGTTACAGCATAGCTGATCATTTGAGCAAAGTTAAGATGGAAAAACTAAAGATTTTCTTTGAATTAAGAAATTACAAAAGAACGATTTTTTTTTATTGAGGATTGGAGAAACAGATCAAAGTAATCTGGAGTATTAAGTTGTATTGGTAGTCCCCCCAAACTTGTTTTGACTGAGGTGTAGTTGTTATTGTTGATAGCCTCCCCATCATCGCATCGCAGAGACGCCCATGAGTAGGATACTGTTTGATGGAATGGCATTTACTTTGTTTTTGAAGATTTGTTTGGAAATTGTATTTCATGTCTCGAGAGTGGACAGTGAAGTGTAAATAGTGCGTTTAGAAATATTGGTTTTTGGATATTTTATCATGAATATATGTATTGGATAAACAATATGTGTAAGTGGTATCAGCAGCCTCCCCTCCTCCCTTGGAGAAGCCTGTGAGTTGGAAAAGCTCAATGTCATGTGATTAATTTTGTTTTGAAGCTTTGCCAAGTGGTGCAAAGTGTATTCTATTGTTTCGAGAGTAGACAATGAAGTGTGCATAGAGAGGAAAACTTGGGTTCGAAGAGTGTTAGGTGAACTGGTCAGCTTCTGTTGCATTTATAAATTGTTTTTTGTGGACGGGACAATTTTAGGCTCAGACTGTGACTCATGTAATGTCCTTTAGGATGAGTGCTCATATGGACATCCGCTACTAATGATTTTTTTCTTTTATCAGCAAACATCCGCTGATAATGATTTGACTGATTGTGAAACATCAATCATGGCATTTTATCTTGGGTGCAATCAGAATGTGGCGTTATTTCCACTCTAGGTGAACATTATAATGTTTTTCAACAGTATTAGGGAAGGGGGAATCCACAAGAATAAGTTTCTATTTAACCTCCTCTGGCTCCATGCTTCTCTTTTCCTAGTAAATCCACACTTGGTATGCAAGCTAAAGCAAGGTACTTATATTACAACTTCCTAGTTCCTACAAGCTAAAGATGGCAAGCGCTTGGGTTGAAGGGTGACAATAGCATGTATAAGAGTCGGAATAGAATTAGGAAAAGAACCGGCTTTCAGGTAAGTGAATGAAGAAGTGGTCATCAAGTGGTTAATGAACGGAGTAGTTGGTAGTCAAGCTCTATTATGCTGAATGGATGTTTACCTAACTTGCGGTTGGGGCTTCAAATAGTTTTGTAATGTTGGGATCGTCTTTGAAAAATAGATTATTCAACTTATAATGTGGGTTCTCTAGATGATGATGTACCAAATAAATGTCCATCAGTGTGTTTGTGTCTCAGCAATATACATCACTTTGGTTCTGGGATTGATCCTTTTTGGGGGGCTTGTTATGTGTGGAATGCAACAGGCTTATTCTCCCTTTGATGTGAAAGCTTTTTTATTCGTAATTTGTTTTCAAAATTTAGCTTCTACCTCCATACCATAGCCGGTCTTTTAATTTCTCCTGGTTACTTGTGAGGAATGTTTATTCTTTTCTTACATTAATTCATCTCCAGCCTGAAGTGTGTGCTGCCTTGTTAAGCAGTTTGTGCTGAATGGATGGATCTCATTTAGATCTCCTTTTACAGTTTTCCAAAGTTTACATTTGTTATATTATCATTTTCTTTCCATTTGTTCCTTGGGGCAAGAGAGATGGGTTGTGTTTTCTTTTCTTTTACTATTATGGTGTAGGAGAGGGAATTGAGGACCTAATTTCTCATAAATAACTTTATAATTCTTCACGTAAACTACGTTCGTTTACGTTCTTCTACTTTTTTATGGCATGCATCTTAATATAGTTATTTTTCTTTTTATCCTGATTTTTGTGCCTTTATTCAATCTCCTCACAAAAGACGGATGGAGAATCACTTGACAAGGCTCTAGGGTCCAGTCAGAGAGATGATGTTACTGCTATTTTGTTCTACGCCTCGTGGTGTCCTTTCTCGACAGATGTTAAATCAAAGTTTGGTGCTCTGAGTTCCATGTTCCCGCGAATCAGACATGTGATGGTTGAGCAATCAAAAGCCAGGCCTAGGTGGGTTCAATTTTTGCTACATTATTATCTTTCTTGAGTATGTTAAAGCCGTGCCATCTCTATTAGCATTTTGTTCCACCATTAGAGCTTGTGCAATACAGCAGTAACTGCTCACAAGTTGCCATTAAAATTTATGAAAACTGCTGATCCCCGGTGGGGGAGGCATAATCTCCACGAAGGGGGTTCAAAATCTTTTTTTGTAGCTAGTGGGAATTGAACCTATGACCTTATGAAGGTTTTGAATCCCCTTGACCACTAAACTACACTTTTGAGTTGTGTTAAGGGGGTTCAAAACTTAATATATAGAGGTAAAAAACAGATTTTGCCTTATATATACAGTGTAATTTTTTGGTGAAGGGGGTTCGGGTGAACCCCCTTCCGCCCCTGACTCCCCCTTTATGCCCCTTTTATGAATACTTAATCAGTGCTGGATATTAAATAATTAAATAGTTGAAAAAGTGCCGAAAGCATGCCATGATACTGGCAGTCCAAAGAGTCTAAACCGTTAAAGTTTCTCCATATAAGGCCGTATACACACTCGTCACCTCGTTTACGCATCTTTCACGTAATTCAAATAGTTCAATCGAACTAATCCCTACGAGGTAGTTACCCCACACAAAGAGCTCCAATAGCGTATATTTAAGTTGTTGCAGTTAAAAAGCTCGTAGTTGGACTTTGGGATGGGCCTGCCGGTCCGCCCTAGGAGTGCACCGGTCGTCCGTACCTGGGATGTCGTCCCAACTCTACCTTATTGTTTTCAGGATGTGGATGTACTGCATGCAAATTTGTCTAGGGAAAGTATGAGATTGAAACTGTCAGATAAATTTACCTTATCCAAAAGTAAATATCAGATGAATATTTCCTTGTAGTGACAGAAGCCTTTTTGAGTCCTTACCTACATATGCTTTCAATTAAATAACTACTATTATGTGCATCAATAGTAAGGCATACATCATAAAGTTTCCCCAATAAAAGGAAAATTGATAAAAGTATTTAGCATTTTCCTCTCTCCCAAGCTTCTCTGCTCTCTTTCAGCTATTCCTCACAATTTTAATCACGTGTCTTGCCTCTCACCTGCAGTGTCTTCTCCAGATATGGAGTTCACAGCTTTCCAGCAATATTGATTGTGAATCAGACAACGAGAGTGCGGTATCATGGCCGGAAAGATCTTCAGTCTCTTGTGAACTTCTACAAGAGGACTACAGGTGACCTTTCCAATTGCTTGCCTATATTCTCCTTTTGCCTGCTCTTGGGTGGCATAATAGTAAGAGTTCATCCTAACTGTCTGGAGGAGTGAACATTTTTCATCTTTTCCAAAACACTAGCTAAGCCTAAAATTAGGTCATTGCTCTTTGATTAATGTGGTGGAATGGTTTTAGCTTTTCAATTTCATTACATTTGGTTTTCAGCCTGGTGCCATTTTTGAAGGAAAAGATGGAGCGGATCGGCCCAAAAAAACTGAATTTTATAATGTTTTACACTTAGCCTATGCTCATCGCTTAAGCCAATTAATATTTGCAATGTGTGAGGATCTTTCTTAACTTGTTACTTGTGTTTGGTTAACTACTTTACTGACTTGGGGTTCTTTGTTTTAAGTGGCATACCTACACCCTGTATGCACACTATATACCTATATACAATTATACATAAAAGTTTCTAGCCTTTCGATAAAGCCCCTCTCTCTACTTGAATATAGTTCAGGCCGAACAATAACAAGAGGTTCAGATCCAGCTGAAAAACGGAATGGAATACTCTAAAATGCATCCTACCTTACCTTATTATTAGAGAAAGGGGAAAGGGCTTTTTCTATTTTGGTAGGCAAGGGTTCTCCCCTATAGCTTTTCCTCACTTTGGCACTTTGGCAAAATTCAATGTGGAAGCAAAGAAAAGCTAACATCGGTAACCCCAGTATATTCTTCAATTTAAGGTCCATACAATTATGTTGAAGCACAACCCCACCCCACTTAACATTTAGATTGTGTCCCAAATTGAAGAGCCCACAACTAAAAACTTAACTAGAATCTGAATAGTAGTGGGCTTTACATTCTTATTTCCCTTTTCAGTTTCATTTTACTTTTGCATTTTTTTCAAAATTAACATGACCATGTGATATATAATTAGGTAAAAGTAATCAAGTGGCTGTAGCTTGTAGGCATCTGGAGGATCAACCTTTAAGATACTGGAGAACTAGATGAGCTAAACATTAGCTGCTAAGCTGACTGTAGATTAGCAAAAGGCATGCCTGCAATTACTTGTTGCATGTTTACATAACAGAAAGAACAAGAATTAAGTTAGGATGAAATACGTCAGCGAAGACCAAGTATATATCCAGATGCCTACAAGCTACAACCACTTGATTACTTTTACCTAATTATATATCACATCCCAATCAAACTGATGCATAGAAGTGAGATTTGGTATCCGTGGGAGTTCCACAGATGGACATTCCTTAATATGAGACGGCTGAGATGCCAAGAAAATTCGCTGTAGCTTGTCGAATGAACACCAGTAAGGGCCCACCTGCCCCAAAAAATGACTACTTTATTTAGTGAAGTTTAAAATTTTTATGTGCTACTTTGGCATATATATACAGGGTTTAACCATGCAGCCATATGCTATATAAAATACTTATTTTTATGGAATGCAACAAATCAGTGCTTTACACTTTCTCATTTTCAACTTAATGGTATAGAATTCACACATTTATGCTTGTTTTCAGGGCTTGATCCTGTGATAGAAGTGACTGAACATCAAATTACTTATAAGGCAGATGGTCCCAAAGCTTTTCAGCAATGGAAAGGGTCCTCTTTAAGGGAATTGCTCTTGAGTGAACCTTACCTTGTACTGTCGGTTGTATTCCTGTTGTTTAGGGCGTCCCTTTATTTCTTTCCTGGGTTGGTAGCTCATGTAGTAGCATTGTGGGTTGCATATATTCCTCATCTAAACATGGGAATCTTTGGAGAGTCAAGGCAGCTTTTGGGGCGCGTTTTCCACTTGATTGACATCAAGAGGGCTTGGAGCAAGCTAAAGCTGAGCAAAACAAGAAACTTTCATAAAGGTGCTAGGAGTGCTCGAGTTTGGGCTTCGTCTTTGGCATCTGTTTCGCTGGGAGAGACGTCATCAGCAAGAGTGTCCCCCTCAGGAGACTCGTAAGCCACTACTCGTTGTCTCTTGCATTGAATTATCACTAAAACAAAGAGAACTTAGATTTCAGGATCTGGCTTCTGCAGCAAGTAGAGTGGTTTTCTTCATTCCCTTTTATTTCTTCCCCTTTGGGTTAGTTGCTACGGCCCCATGTTGTATCTTATCTTTTTCAGAGTTTTCAAATACGCAGGTAACAGAAGCTCTTGTGCTTTAGAGTTTAGATGGAAACATGACAACAATCTTGTAAATTTTGAGAACAGAGTGTTTCTATGTATATTATTACATGATGACAGAGGGAGACTTGTAACGCCGCATGAATTTGTCTGTGATGGTTTGTTGCCATTAACAAAAGGCGTCGACTGTTGAGGGGAGGATGCTCTTAACTATTTGCAACATTCATTTGCGCGCTCTTACTTAAGCTGGGCTGTTTCTTTGAGCTTGAATGCCAGGGTAAACATTTGTTATCAATATCTTGTGTTTATTGTTTACTTTTGTGGTTGTTATCAGAATGAAATTCATACCAAAGTAAGAAAGGTAACATACATGGATATCCCAACTAATAGTTCAAGTGATGTAAATCTTGACCTATTTCTTAAACGAAAAAGCTCACTCGAAAGTAGTAAAAAAGAAGGCCTTGATAATGTACTAATAGCGGGGCACATGTATAGGACCAAGCTCGATACTGTCAAGAATTCTTTGACTATTGCATGGGAACAGGTTCATCTTCGAAGTATTTTTCCTTTTCAATATTTTTTCTGTCTGTCGGAGGTTTGAGAATCTATGAAAGGACTTGCCCTTGCTCCCGAATGAAGCACCATTCTGTCCTCTTGTAGTCTTGACCTCTTGTTCTCCCTCTCGGCTATGTCCCACCTCTTAGATGCCTTGCACCTAAGGGTGGGATCTAACACGATGGCATAAGAATCGGTCCTATGAGTCCACAACAAAGATTTGAAGAATTAATTTTTCAACTTCACCATTCCTTTGGTGGGAATACAATTCGAGAAGAAAAATTTCTTTGGAGCTGGGGTTTGGTCGTCGGAGGATAGAGAACACTGGTGGTGCTGGTTTATGCACAACACCAGTAAAAAAGGACTTTGATTCTAACAACTTTTCAGGTCACCGGAAAATTGCACGACGACTGATTTCTTCCATATATGACGCACAACGATAATTATCTCACCAATGCTCTGATACCATGTGAGAAAGCACGGGAGAAAATATTATTATTCATATTAATTGTAATACACTTGACCCTATTTATAAGTACACATAATATATAACCTACTCCTATTCCAAACAGGACTTGACTAATTATATATATATATATATATA